>LDOQ01000106.1:0-97188 GCA_001887945.1 Spraguea lophii | reverse complement strand
TATATAAATTGATTTATATCCAGAATTTTTTTTTTATTTTTTGCCCTTGATAAGAGTGAGAAGGAACACTTATTTACATATTTCTATAAATTAGGTTAGGTTATATATTTTTATTTTGTTTTGAAATAATATATAATTGTTTATAAACGTTGAATATTATTGGTTTATACTTGTTATATAATTTATATAAAAATTCACTTTTCTTGAAGAATGTTTATTAAAAAACTTTGTATGATCAACATGACAGTGATTATAATACATTTATATCTGTATTATTATATTTTTTTTATATCTACTAAACATTAACTAATTGTTAGGTTTTAATATTTCTTTTAAATGTCTAAAAATCTTTGAATATAAATCAAGTATTAACTGTAAAATCCCCAGCTAAAAAACTAATAACCATCTTCATGATATATGATATATGTCTTTACTTTTCGAAGTAATATTATATAGTGACAATATATTGATCAGTAAATCAAAAAAAATAATCAAACTTGATTGGTAATTGTATACTAGCTTATTATGAAAGTTAGAATATCTTAGAAATTCTTCAAAAAAATAAAAATATTAATTAAAGTAAAAAAAATCATAACAACTATCATTGTGTATTATACAAAAATATATAAAAAACTCGGGAGAATGAAATAAAATAAGATTATGATATTTATATAATGAAACTAAGTAGAAACTATATATATTTTTCTTAAAGGATTTGTGTTTTTGGATTATAATGATGTACAACCATCAAGAGATTTTAGTTATAATTAAAATGTTGCTAAAAGTTATTTTATTTCGTATGTTTAAACAAATATAATATAAATTGTAACAAAGTAACAAAGTAACATTTTTTTAGTAAAATCTTTATTTATAGAAATTTCCTAACAGGTTGAGGCCTATTGTGGTTTATGTCCTTTGGTTCCTAAAATACATTTAAACTTGTATTGGTTGGTTTTGCGACAAATATGCATTAATTCATCCTATCTTATGTTTCAAATAATTAAAATTTTGCATATGGTGTAACCATCATATATCATTATTAATGAGATTAATAACCTCTTTCTTGTCATAATATTAGTAGAATCACAAATTAATATATAAATTGCAACAACATCAATCGAACACGATTTAATCCAATGGGATTGCGACATACAAAGTATAATTAAGTTACACAATCGAATCCTCGTCTACTCAATAACTATCCCTTTCTCTTCTATCTTTTTTTTCTTTATGAATGATTAAAATCTACTGGGCTTGGAATTTGGTTACCATCCCATGGTCATTAGACCAATCAGGCTTTATATCTAATTGAAATAGAATAATAAAAAAATTATATTCATATTTACTGGTATTATAATAATATTATTTATCTTTATTTATTCTGTATTTTATTATTATAAATAATTGTTATGGAATAAGAAATAAAAAATTTAATAAAAAATATATTCAAATAAAAGTAAATATAAATTTACATAACAAAATAAACACATTATTTTTTAAAAAGTTATAAAATTTTATTTAATTATATGCTTATATTTATAGTATATATTATGATACATATAATAGAATTATTTCAGTTAAAATACGAATTATTATAATAATACCATTGTTTGTTATCAGATTATATAACAAGGATTTAAAAGAGATTTAGAAATGATATATACATAAAAAAAGTTGTTCGTGATTTAATATTGCAGTTCTATCAATTAATGGTTTTAAAATTTTTATTTTTGATAATTCATTCTAATTTAACTTATGACATCTAAAAAATTTTAATTCACTCAGTGTAAACATATTTTTTTAAAACCAACCATGTCCCATCTTATCGTTATTGGTTACTTCATTATTATTTTTTCCTTTGATGCGAAGATAACCCATTGATTTTAAAAGTTTATGAGCACCTTCATCATTTATTTGAAAATAAGCATCATCATCAATGTATTCAAATAAATTACTTAATTTAAATTCTTCTCCAAATTTATTATTAAATATTCCCTTAATTGATTATATAAGGCTAACCCGGATTTTCTTTCTTTTAGGTGTTTGTTGATTTCTTCTATTATTGTTTGAAAAGTAAATCTCATAAAAAATTGTTCAATTATATATTTTTTATCGTGAAGTTCTGGTATCATAGACATATTACCATATAAGTTCGTCACTTTTTCGAATCCGAGTTCTTCTGCTAATATATTTCTCCAATTTAAAAATGTTTCAACTTCTTCCCTTTCGCCTTTACCAGTAGTAATATCTTTAAGAATTTCAAACTTAAAATTTGCAAGTATTTCTATTATCTTTTGTTCAGCAGAACCACAATCATTCCCTTGTTTCAGAAATATGTATGTTGCTATAAATGCTTCTTCTTGACCGTCTAAACAGGAAACATTATCTATAATAATATTATGTTTAAATCCTAATTGATCTAAAAGTCTAGTAAGCACTTCTTCGACATTTTCTTGTTTTTCAGGAAGCATTTCGGTTATTGTTATAACAATAGATTCAAAATGGGTCGATGATTGAATTTCTTTTTTGATAATCAATCGGCGAATTTTGAATTAATTCTGGTTTATTTTCATAACAATAGTATGTTTCTGTTCTTCTTAACAAAAAGTTTAATTTTTCTTATTTCTTATATGTTATATATTTAAAAATATTTTGTAACATTTTTTCTGTTTCTTTCCTTGTTTTTGTGTGTTTTTGTGGTTTATCCGTTTTACATAGTTTTAATTTTTCTATATTTAATCTTTCATCGATATGAATATTAAGTTCTTCATAAAATTTTTTGACATCTAAATCTAAATTAATGTCTTCTGGAATTATAAATGTTCTTATCCTATCATACCTAATATTTCTTAAAATCTCATGATTTACTTGTTCAATAGACATTAACTTAGAATCAAATGATTTTATATCTATCTCAGCACGCAAAGGATTTCTACATAAATCAATTTGTGGATTTCGGTTTCTCGTATTATTGATATTAGAAGGAAGTAATTCTATATTATTAGAAAATAGATCTAATTTTTTAAGCGTAGTTATATTAAATATACCTCATCAATATTAGTTATTTGGTTAAAGGATAAACCCAATGATTTTAATGAAGTCATATTTGTAAAAACATTATCTAATATAATTATTTCATTACCACCTGCATTGAATGTCTCTAAATTAATGAGTTTTGAAATATCACGAGGTATACTTGTTAAGAAACATTTATACAAAGATAAATATTTGATTTGAGAATTTGTTGGTACATACTCGAATATATCAATTTCGCCATCAAATCTATCAATACAACAAACAGTTAACATATTTATACAATTAAACCAAAAAATATTAGATAATACGCTTATGTCTTTAAGAGTTAAAGTAAGACTTATTAGATCATCTCTTTCATGAGGAAATTTTTCAATTTCAGTAAATATGATCCCAAATACTAATAGGTTTTTCAGATGTTTTAATTGAAAAATATTTCTATCGAGTTTTGAAAAATTATTATTAGATAAATTAAGTGTTTCCAAATTTTGTAACGTATTATCAAAAATTGATAATTCAGATATTTTACTACATTCAAGATATAACTCTAATAAATTATTAAACATGCCATTCTCAATAATTATTTTCTCAATATGGTTAAAAGAAATATTTAATACCTTCAAATTGACTAAAGAATCTAATTCATGAGGTATCACTTTGAATAAACTGGAGGAAATATCTAATTATTCTAAATTAATAAAACCGAGGAAATTTATGGGGAACGAGGACAAACTATTATTATTAATCCATAGGATTTTTAAGGATTCGGAAAACACTAAGTTTGTAGAATCATTATTTTCCTTTTCCGTGGAAGTTTTATCGTTTGAATAAATTGGGCAAGCAATAAAATTGTTGTTTTTAAACAATAAGTAATTATGTGATAAATTTAAACTAATATTTGTCAAATTATAACAATTTTCAATACTTAATACCTCAAGATTAATCATGTTAATTATTCCAGAAGGTATTATATCAAATTCATTATCATTTAAACGGAGAATCATCAATTTTGACAATGAAAATAGAACTTGAGGAAATTCTTTAAAGTTATTTGTACTTAAATCTAAAAATTTTAATTCTTTAAGTTCTTCAAATTGATTGGGCAATTTGTATAATTTTAATTTAATAGTGTTAAATATTTAATATTATTGATGCTGCAGAATATTGTGGGAAATATATTATTATCTGTTTTTGAATCGATATTATTTAATTTAATAATGCTAAGTATTTTGCTATATTCATTTACTTCTTCTACTTCAAACAAACATGAAAAATCTGGGTTGTTTATAATTTCATCGTATAAACCAATTTCATGTGGTTTGCATATTAATTCCTTAATATCTTCATAATCACTGCGTGTTATCTCGTATCTAACATATTTCATCAATACCGAAAAAATAATAATAAAAAGTTCATAAAAACAAGGGGTTTCTTTTTCTTATATAGTTTTTCTATCAATTTTTAGAATTTAAATTGATTTATTTTTATAGGATAAGAATAATTTCAAAAAAAAATTCTTCAATATAATAGGAGAAATTGAAATATATTCAAATTTACATAAAAATAAATTGAAAAATAATACCATAAAAAGACATTTTGAGTTACCCGAAATAGTAATTGAAGTTGTCAAACATTTCAAGACAAAATATATAATATCTGGTGACATTCTTAACTAAATAAGGAAGGGAGTAAGTCAAATTAACGGATTTTTCAAATAATTTTATAAGATTTAAGATGTTATATACAACGATAGTTATAAATATAATTGATAAAATGTCTGTGAAAATAAAAAATACAAAAATATTATTTATTTATTTTATAAAAAATCTTCTTTTATTTTTTTTAGAATATTTTATTAGGATATTTATTAAAGAAATAAAAATATATTTATACACGGCCTCAGAAAAAAATAAAGCATATTAAAGGATATCATAACTTTATAAGCAATTTTAATTTTTACTAAAAATTCTCTTTTATTTTTTTTATTGATTTATCGAGGAGAAAGATATTTATTTTATTACTATTATTTTTAAGAATGATAAATCAATAAATATTAAAATAAAAAAATCATATGCATTAATTGTTGGACGAGAATCCTTTTCATTTACATGTAGAACATGGTTAAAATAATATGTATAAATAGATTTCTTTTATGAATTACTATATATCGATGAATTGATCAATGCAAGAAAAAACTTAATTATATTTATTTTTAATTGGATATTCTTATAAAATTTCTCAAAATCTATTGTAGGATACATTCTATATATTTTGAATAAAATATCAAGGTTTCGAATTAGGATTTAGAATAACTTCTATTTAAATAGCGGATCGAAACAATCTATTAATAAAAGAAGACATTAATAACTAACAAAGATTGGTTAACTAGCGACTAGTCAAATTCGGTAGATGAAACCTTTTCAACTGTTTAAATAGACTTTTTAAATAAATAATGCTTATTTTCCTAATTATTTTATAATCTTAATTATCTGTGTTAATGTAATCTAAAGCTTATATTTTTACTTTTCAATATCAATTCAATTTAATACCTTTTTCAATTAACCATAAACTTTTAACAATGTTAATTTATACTTTGGCCGTAATTATAAAAACACCTTACTTAGTTATATCATAAGCACATTTGTATATGAATATAACTCTATAAAAACACTATGTAATACTTTTTCAATTTATCTTTTTATATAATTAATAGAAAAAATTCAATTTATTTCAATTTTCCAATTTCATTTATACATGATATCATCAAAATAATAAAAATAATACTTTTCTATTTTATGCTTTATTTTAACTATTTAGCATTTTTTAATTATATAATATTAAGATCAATTTGAAACTGTTGCGTTATCTCACTTCCTAGTTGATTAGCATATTATTCTTTATTTATGTAAATAAACTGGTTTATAAATAACATGGAAAGAACAAAAGGAACATCTAAAAATAAAAGTTTTACTAAAAACATACATAAATTTCAATTTTATGTGTTTACTTTATTTTCTACGGAAGGATGAAAAAACTTCTACTCATATATTATTAGAATTTTATAACTAAATTTTACTAGTAAATTTCAAACCCGTTTTCTAAATCAAATAAAAAGACCATATATACCTAATTTTTTAAAATTTTCATATATTCCTCATTTATTATCTAGTTTTTATGGCATACGAAATTATGACAAAACAAATTCAAATACTGATGATTTTTTCTAATTTTGTAAAATGACAGTTCAGTTTGGCCCAGTGGTTGTGGGATGGCAACCAAACCTCAAGCCCGGGGTTCGAATCCCACATCCAGAAGAATTTGCAAAATAAAAAATAATACTAATAATAATAAGGCAGAAGAGAAGAAAAAGGTTAGGTTAGTGGGTGAGGGTTCGATAGTACAACATAGCTGTACTTTGTATGACGGCACCACTATTAGATTAAAGTAATGTTTAACTGATGTAGTTGCAATCCTTATATTGATTAGAGATTAGACCAATACTATGCAACGAAAGAGAATGGGAATTCCTTTAATGTTGGAAAGGAACGACGACGTGCACCAGGCACAAAATCCTAATACTCTGGAGTATAAGATAAGGTTAGGTTAATGCATATCTGCAATGAAACCAGTTAGTACAAATTTAAATGTGCTTGGGGAACTTTGATAAATAAAAATTCCATTAATAAAAAAGATTGTAAAATGATAAAATAAGAATATACTTTTTAATTGATATTTTTAAATGTGCAATTTTTTTGTTATAGATGACATAAAAATATAAACCCGTCTGGCCCAGTGGTCGTGGGGTGGTAACCAAACCCCAAGCCTGGCGGGTTCGAATCCCTCATCCAGAAAAAAAAATTTCAAAACAAAAAAAGAATAATAATAAACGGAGAAGAGAAGAAAAAGGTTGTTGAGTGGGTGAGGTTTCGATAGCGCAGCATAGCTGTGCCTTGTATGACGGCCCCGCTACTAGATTAAAGTAGTGTTCAGCTGATGTAGTTGCAATCCCTGTATTGATTTGTGACTCGGCCAATACTATGCAACGAAAGAGGCTGGGAATTCCTTAAGAGCTGGAAGTGGGGGCGGCGACGCGCACCAGACGCAAAATCCTAACACTCTGGAGCATAAGGTAAGATGAGATTAATGCATATCTGTAGCGAAACCAGTTAGTACAAGTTTAATTTCGCTCGAGGAACCGAAGGTCTCAGACCATGGTAGGCCGCAACCGGCCAGGAAGCTTTGATAAATAAAAGTTTCATTCATAAAAAAAAAGACATAAAAATATACTGAAAAATTATATTTCTTTCATTCGAATTATTTGTAAATTGAATTTACAAAAAACTACGAAACACAAGATATGAAAAAACATACAAAAAAATATATTAATTTTGACATATTATTTCTTGTATGACTTATAATAATATATAAGCATTAAACACAAAACACATCAAATAGATGTCTTTTTATTGAATATAACGCATATTTTTAGTGGTCTTTTTTGATTTTCCTTATTTTATCAAATAATGAAAGCGAAATATCTATTATCATCATAAAATATATTACAAAAAATCATTGAATAAAAATACACTACAGATATAACAATATCATTACATATGGATCTCTAGCAAATATATTTATACCCATATGACATATTAAATAATATATATATTTTACGATTATGAATATCAATATATATATTACTCTATAATATTATTAAATTTCATTTATTTTCTTAGTCAATAACTTTCTACTTCTTTTAATTGAACTTACAATCATATATTTATAATTATTTATTTCTAAAACATTTTTTATTTCTTTAACAATATTTAAATTTACTTTTATAACCAATATTTCCAATTCTTTAATAAATTCTATCATAGACAATGAATATATCTTAATATAATCACCATATCTATCTTTTAATAATATTTTTATATGGGAATAAATATCCATAGATGTTTCTATACATATTATCCTAAATTTATCTCTTACCATTGGGTATAAAAATAATATTTTGTATAAGAAATTATCATTTTAAAATTCTAATATAAAAATTTAATTATAATAGAAATATAAATAATAATATTTTATTAATGATTGTATGATATTTTACATATAAATAATATAAGAATATGATGTACATCTTTATATCTTATATAACATTTGTTGTTATTTAATATAAATTAGATGAACTCAGTACAATATTTATGTTATATAATAATTCAAGAGTATTTCGATAATAGAAAACTTTTAATATATTTTAAAAGATAATGAAGATGATAATAAAATAATTTTAATAATTATTTTATTCGATTTATAACTGTTATTTCTCATTGTTGATACATAAATATACATGGTTAAGCTAGAGAATATTAGATTCTAATTTTTTAAAATTTTATATAACGTTTTCAAATGTTTCTCGGAATAAGATATAATTATTTACCATTCGGTTCTCTATTTTTGAAGGTTAGTGTGCTATTACCATCTGATATCATACCATTCTAAAATATTAGTCGATATAATATTATTCATATTTGTATGGGACAATAACCAACATAAGAATATTTTTTTATTTATATTTTTTATTTTTTTATCAACAAATTAACAATGAAAACAATCTAATTTATTTTATCCCTTTATTTTGGGATGTCAACCAAATATTAGAATTGTTCAGTGGGATTCTTGACTTGAAAAATATATAAGATGATTAAATTAGAACGAGAAAAGAAGATAATCGAGTAAATAAGGATTTAAAATATAGATTTGTTATATTTTATATGGGCATCTCGTTGCTAGATTAAAGTAATACTTTGCTAGCATATTTATAATCCTTGTATTTTATTAGTCTGTTTGTTAATATTATATTTAGAAAAAAGTCGAATTCCATTTAAAATTCAGAATATCATGATATATATCATATACTAATATCGTAATCACAGGATCATTAGGTGAGATGAAATTTATATATTTTTAAAATGAAATATATTATTCAAGTTTGGTTATATATTAGAAATCAGTAGTTTCAAAATATGATGTATCATGAATGAGTAGGATTAAGATTGTGATTCAAGAACTACTGAATACACATAAATTACCTTTAAGATTTTACATCTCAAAAACAAAAGAATATTAAAAAGATTTTTTACATTAACTTTAATTGAACTCATTCATTATTTTTTTTTATCTTTTTTCTTTTGAGCTGCTCGTTCTGCTGCTCTGAATTTTCTTACATCCTCCAATCTTTTCTCTATTTTAAGTATAAACGGTGGTTTCAATTCGAAAGGCATATTATATCTTACAATACAATATTCTCTGTTGGGATATATCGGCACATTTGGGTTAGGAAAATCAATAACAACACATAGTATTTTCGAAAATAGAATAAAAAAATTTATCATACTTTTATAGTTAGGTCTTGCTTATATAGCTTTTATCATCTACAAAAGGAAAATTTTCAAATGTCAAATAAAAAAATAAAAATAAAAAATAAAATGGAATAAAATAAAATAGAGGAAGATTAAAAATGGTTTTAAAAGAAACCAAAAAAAATTAACATCTTATTCTATTTATAAATAAATATACTTAAAAAGAAATGTTCCATATAAATATTGTTATAATAATTTTATAGAATAAAATACAAAATAGAATAAAATTCATTTTTTTTGTACATGAATAATTTTTATAATAAAAATAAATATAATTTTAACTCTATAAAGTTATTGTAGCTAAATTGACATCATCCTAATAAAAATAAATATAACTTTAACTTTATAAGGTTATTACAATTATTAATTATATTTGAAAGGTAATTTTATTAATACTATATATTACCGAAATGAAAATAAGAAACTGAACAATCAGATAAATAAAAAATTATAATTAATAATATTATTAAATTATAATAAAGTCATACTCAGAAAAATGAATATCCAATAAAATTTAATTTAAATAATATTTTTAAGGTTCGCTAAATAAATCAAATTTATATTTTGACCATTAATGACAAAACTAACTTAATATGACGTTAATGATACCGATCCCCTTTTAAAACCATTAAAACATGTCAAAATAACTAAAAAATATATAAGAAATTATAGTGTTTCTAAATTCTATTATTTATAAAATTTATATTATCTTAAATTCTTTTTCAATACGTAATTTAAAAGCAAATCAGTACAAGAAAAATTTACAAAAAAATATCATAAGAATATTTTTACTAAAGATTATAATTTAAAACATCCGAATATAAAAGAAAAATATATTTTAATAAACAAAATCAGAATTATTCCTTCGGTGTGTAACATTTACAAACTTACGTTAAAAAATAAAATTTCCTGTGTGATATTATAGAATAGCAATAAAGAATCGATGATTAAATATTATTTTATTGTAATATAATAATATCATAATAGTATTAAATTAATATTAATCTAACCCAATAATACATTCCGGTTAAGGCTAAGATAATTTCACATGTAATATCACCCAAATAATATTTTTTTTATTTTACATCAAAAGAAAAATAGAAATAACAAAATATTTAAAATAACTGTTTAATTAAATATTAATCTATGTTTAATACATTTTATATTTATTTTAAATATTTTAAATAAAAAATATATAATTTATCCTTATGCCCGAAGAAATAAATATTACACCCCAAAACAAAGAAAAACTTCTAAACCATTTAGAATCATTACTTAAAGAAGATAATCTTTATGAAAAGTTACAATCATATGCTACATATCTTTTAGACCAAGATCCCAATCTTAATTTTGATGATCTATATTCTAAAATACATGAATATCTTATTAACAATATTCCATCAACAATACATGATAAATTTTATAATGCAATAAAAAATGAAATAAAAGAATCTGAGCAAAAATAAAATAATTATTTTTTATATGAAATATTATAATGTATTTTAAATATTATAATGGTTTTTATTTTAAACGTTATAATAAGAAACTATTGTCCTCTGATATAATTGATATTTAAAATATTCTTATTATTTTTCTCTGTTATGATTTATTTTCTTATTCGAAATTATTTATTTCCGTCTAAGAATTTTATTTTATTTTTTATTTCAATTTATTATTATTTATTGTTGTTTCCTTAAAGTTATTCCTGTTATTCGATAAAACATCTTTATTATTGTTCTATCCATTTATCTATTGGGTTAAAGAAATAAATATTATTTATGAAGTATATCCGGTAGTTATATATTTAAAGTAAATCATAATACTCTACTACAATTTCTACATGTGTTTTTATTTAATTTATTTATTTCTTCTTTAAATTAAAATATTTTGTTTTACCCTTAATGGGTTTCTTCAGTTCTTTTGCTTTTCTTATACGCATGCTTGGTGATATCTCACACGTTCTTTCTATGATTGTTCTTGCACAAAAAATAAAGAATACAAAATCATGTAGTGGTCTTTCTTATAAAACGCAGTTATTGTATGGTATTGTATTTATTTCAAGATATTTGGATATGATGTATTTTAATATACGTTCTATATTTGAATTGTATTTATTTATCATGAAAGTATCGTTTATTGTTTTTCAATTGATAATTATTTATTTGATACGTTTTAAATTCTATTATTCATGGGATCCTATGTTAGATAATTTTAATATTACGTATATTGTAGGTCCAGCTTTGGTATTATCGTTTATATTTAAGCCTGAGAGTAGTGGTGTGGTTGGTTATTTTATAGAATATTTATGGGCATTTTCTATTGTATTGGAAGCTGTGGCCATTCTTCCACAGTTATTGCAATTACAAGAAACTGGAGAATCTGAAACTCTTACTAGTAGATATATCTTCCTTTTAGGAATATATCGTTTCCTTTATGTTGTTGGATGGATTTTAAAGTTTTTAGGCGGTGCAAAGGTAAATCAGCTTCTGGTTGCTTCTGGGATTATTCAAACTCTACTTTATGCAGATTTTTTTATTATTTATTACAATCATATATTTTCTAGGCAAGGAAAATCGAAGAACATTCCTAAAAGTTTTACAAATTAAAAATATTTTTATTTGTTTTTTTATTTTTATTCTATTTTACCCTTATGTTTGGATCTACAACAAAAATAATTAATGCTAACAATAATCCAAATGACACTATTTCTGATATTGTATTTCATTCTTCCTTTAATTATTTGGGTGTTAGTTCATGGGATGGCTCTTTAAGAATCTATGATTCTAATTTGGATTTTAAACTCAAAGGTGAATTTAATGCACCATTACTTTCATGCTCATTTTATGAGGGAAGTTTGTATGGAGCATCTACTAATGGTTCAGTATGTAATTTAGATCTTAATAGTGGTCAATTGACACCAACACAGATAAAACATAATGATGGTATAAGATCCATAAGAACTTTTCAAAATATGTTAGTAACGGGTTCATGGGATAAAACAATAAAATTCTGGGATGTAAGAACACAACAACCAGCACATACCATTAATCTTCCAGATAGAATTTTTGTAATGGATTTAAAAAAAGAATTACTGGTAGCATCAATAGCTGGAAACAGACTTTATTCTTTTGATTTAAAAAATAATTGTCAACAATCCACACAAACAACAAGATTAACGTATCAGATAAGAGCATTGGACGTAGGATATGACAATGATTCTTTTGCAGTAGGATCAATAGACGGTAGATGTGAAATAATTTCATGTACTTCACCAGGAAGAAATTTCTCATTCAGAGGTCATCGTTCAGGAATAGACGTATATTCAATAAATTGCATAAATATTTCACCAGCCAGTACATCCAAAATAGCTACAGGAGGTGCAGATTCATACGTAGTGGTCCATGATAGATCAACCAGAAGTAAGATAATAAATGAAAATATGAAAGAACCACCAACAGCTGGAATATTTAATCAAGATGGAAGTAAATATGTTTTTGCCACAGGTAATGATTGGAGTAAAGGATATGTAATGGGTAATATTGCTACCACCTTAAGAATGGTAGAAGTAAGAAGTAGATATTAAAGTTTCTTTAAATTAAAAAATATTATTTTTAAATGAAATATTGAAATAATTATTTTTTTTATATCTACGTGTTTTACCATAAAATTATTTATTTCTTATAAACATTTATTTATTTATTTCTTATAAACATATAACTAATTATTAAAATATATTATCATTAGTTATTAAAATATATTATTATCAATCACCGTAAAAATATAAATGTTAAAACATAATCAAAAAATTTTTATCATTTTTGAAAAAAATCTATTACACTGTTTTAAGCTTCCTATTAGTATTTTATACGTCTAATACACGTATGCTTCTATTCATTGGTGCTTTTTATTGTTTACGTTTATTAAAACTTTATGGAACAGATAGTTATTTGACAAAGGACAATGATATTATAATACTCTCTAATACGTTACAACCTCCTAGTCAGTATGTTGTGGTTAAAAATAGAAAACTGTATTTTTTTGTTAATAATTTATATTATACGTTGGGTATGACAGGTGCAGATATAAAGGTTAGGTTGAAAGAAGTTGGTGTTTCGAAGCCTTTGCATATGGAGAAGAATGTTAAGACATTAGATCTATTTGGACTTGCTAGTAAAAATGCAGAAGGTGGAGAACAAAAACTTTCTAGTTGGAGACCAAAGAAGCATTCTAGAGAACATAGGATAAATAATGAAATGAGTCATAGAGAAAATGTGTCTAAACATAATGATAAAATGGCTATAAAAGAATTTGAAAACCTTAAAGAAAATGAAAGACATCATTCTAATAATGTGAAAGAAAAGAAAGTAGAGCATAAACATCATAATGATGTAGTAGAAGCAAATCCAAAAGAAGAAATATTTCCTTCTAAAGATAAAGAATATAAAAGAGATGATTTCTATGAGAATTTTGGAAGAGAGAAAAAAGAAAGAAGTTTTAATTCTTATAAATATCATATAGAGAGTGATAGTAGTACAATAGATAGTATATTATACCATGATGTAGAAGTAGATGAACAAAATGATAATACCATCAAATTAAAAATGGATAATCATTGTGTTACATTTTACAATAATGAATTTATATTTGCTCCATGTATAAAATCTAAAAATCAGAAATTTAAAATAGTAAAGGAAGAAGAAATTAAAAATCAAGAAAAAGGAAATAAAATATTGGAAGAGAAATTAAATGCATTATTAAAAAATATAGAAAATCAGTTAAAAAATAGTAAAGTAGGTGATACAAAAAATAATGAAATTGAGGAAAAAGAAGTAAAGAATTATAATGATGATATGAAAGAATATAAAATAGAAAAAAATAAAGAAGCAATAAAAATTCCGGAGAATAGGTATGATAATAAACAAAATATAATAAAACAGCCAGTAAATCATATACCCCATCAAATGATAAATACCAGTCCAATTATACACCCTAATCCATCTATAGCTAATAAGATACCCATTAATACTTCTATTCCACCATATCCTGTTACACCTAATCAACCTATTCCTTATGTACCTCCATATGACAATGAGAAAAGAAGTGATGATATCCTTTCTCAATTCAGAGATGCATTTTCTGATGAAAGAATAAGAAGGGTTCTTGCTATATAAATATTTTTTTTAATATATTTGAATTTTTCAAAAAAATATGATTTAAAATTTTTATTGTTTGATTTTTCAGAAAAATAAAATATATTATTTTATTAATTTCCATATTTAGTATCCTCTTAATAAAAAATATCATGATTGATATTTATTTTAAATTTGATGAAATTTTTAATTTCCTTAAATTATATTATTTACAAAACAATATATTTTCTTTTTCTAAAAATAGCCCATGGAAATGAAACCAAAGCTTCGTGGAAGATTACATCAATTTGCATTTTATTATTGTTGTACACTATTTTTTATATTTTTATTACTTAGTATATTAAGAACTTTTAAATGGACTGTATGTTTATATCTTCTATCACAGATGATATTATTTGGCTTTAGTAGTAGTTATCATATCATTAAATGGAAGAGTACAAAAGCAGAAAGGATTGCACAAAGATTAGATCATGCTTCTATTTTTATATTGATATCTGGTACACAAACATCTACAATTTTATCTGTTATTCCTTCTATTGATGGCTTAGTTAAGAAATTTATAATATTTAGTTGGACATTATCGTTAATTGGAGTAACAAAAGTTTTTATTTTGGATAATATTTATGAAATATTTGATATTATTTTATATACTTTTCATGGTCTTTCTGTTGTTGTTATTTACAGGTATATTGTAAAATATTTTAATTTTACTTATATTTTACTGATAATTTTAGGCGGTATTTTATATATCATTGGTGGAGTTCTTTTTGGTTGTAGAATACCTGAAATAACCCCGGGTGTATTTGGATATCATGAATTTTGGCATGCATTAACTATATTGGCCAATGGGTGCTTTGGTGTGCCTATACTCGTTGAATACATAAAATCTTTAAAAAATTAAATGTGTTAAATAATGTTTTAAATTTTTTTGTTAGTAATTTATAAAATAAAGTAAATTTTAATTTGTTTTTCTCTATTAATGATTTTTTATCTGATTCTTTATTATCATGTATACTTTTTTTTTATGACAATATACTATGATTTTAGATGATTAAATTTTTTAATATTAATATATTTTTATTAATAAAACTTTTATTTATTGAAGTTCCCTGGACGTCTACGGCCTATTATGGTTTATGACTTTTGATTCCTAAAGCACATCTACTCTTGTATTAATTGGTTTTGCTATAGATATACATTAACATTCTCTTATCTTATATTCCTGACATTAGGATTTTGCGTGTGATGCATGTTGTCGCCCACTCCCGATTTTTTAAAGATTCCTAACCTCTTTCTTGGCATAATATCGGTTGAGTCTTAAATTAATACAGGATTGTAGTTACATTAACTAAATGCTATTTTAATCTGATGTGAGGCATCATACAAAGCATAGTTAATGTTGCGTTATTGAACCTTCATTCAATAACCTTCCTTTTCTTCTCTTCTATCTCCTATTATTATTATTTTTGAAATTTTTCCAGCGGAGGGATTCGAACTTGCTAGACTTGGGATTTGATTATCACCCCACAGCCACTTAGCTAAGCAGATTAAAAAAATCTTTAAAGATATACATCGTATAATAATATTTATTTAAATCATTGTTAACACGCATGGTATATAATTTATTATTATTGTTGGAATTATGTTTTTTTATTAATATGAAAATATAATTTACTATAATTTTTATATTACCTTTAAGATCATTAATTCATAATAATGATTTTACTTATTTTTTTAAAATGACATTTAAATATTTTCTTCTATATCTATTATTTATTCATTTTCATATAAAATCTATTAAAACTATTATTTTTTTAATTTTCATGATTTTCTCCTTTTTTGTATCAATTTTCCTTAATTATTTGTTTTACCCCATATGTCTTCAAACATTCAATCATTTACTTTTTCGAGTATTAATCTAAAAATAAACAAAAAAACAATACTTTCTGATTTACATGGAAAAATACGTAGTAATAAGATGACTGCTATTATGGGTTTGTCGGGTGCAGGAAAATCGTCATTTCTTAAAATTTTATCTGGAAGATTTACAAAAAAGCATAATGGGAATATAAATGTTAATGGTATTGCATTAACAAAAGATACACTTAGGAAAATATCAGGATACGTACACCAACATGATATTCTTCCAAATTATTTAACAGTAGGAGAATATCTTAATTTTAATAATAAATTGAGAACAAGAAATTCAGAGTGTCCTGGAATTGAAGCATTAAATCTCAATAATATTTTGGATAAAAAAATCGGAGATACAGAATCTGGAGGTATTTCAGGAGGAGAGAGAAAAAGAGTATCCATAGCTTTAGAAACATCAACGAATCCAGATATTTTATTTTTAGATGAACCATTATCAGGATTAGATATGCAAAATGCTTTGAATATTACACAAATTTTAAAAAATACAAGGAAAACAATAGTAGCAACAATACACCAGCCTCCATCAAAGATATTAGATTTATTTGATGATATCATAATAATAAACAATTCACATATCGTATATCATAATACATATGATAATTTTATACCATATTTTCAAATATTAGGATATACATTCCCCCAGTATACTAATCCTACAGAAATTTTATTTACAGAGATTCTACCAAGATTAGAAAGTAAAGATTGTATATTTGATCCTAGTAAACTAAGTGATAAATTTAATGAATATAAAGAAAATAGAGATATTCATGAAAATAATATAAACACAAATCAACACATTCCTGAATTAATTAATAAAGAAAAAATATTTGAAATAACTGAACATCCCGATAGCAACAGAATAAATGATAAAGAAATAATCAAAACCAATAAAGAATATATCAATAGTAATGAATTCTCCACAACCACAAATGTATCAGAGAATAATAAATATAAATCCTTGATGATAAAAAATAAAAAAAGTACAGAAATAGGAATGCTGCTCCTAAGATTCTTTTATTCTACTATTCGTAATAAAAATATTTTATTATCAAAATTTCTACAATGTGTAGGAATTGTGTTTATCATAGGCTCTATATTTTATAATATTCCCGGTCTTAATTCTAACAGTGAGATTATAACAAAAAATGGATTTTTATATTTTTTGGTTATGTATGTTTATTTTGGAGCAGCAATGGGATGTGTACATTTATTTTTTATAGATCTTAAATTATTGAGACGTGAGTATAGTAATAATTATTATTCTATTATCAGTTATTTTATTTCTAGATTAATTACTGATACCATTTTAAACTCTGTATTTGTTATTATAACCGCATTATCCTTATTTCTGATTTCAAGGGCTTATAGAACTGGTTGGGTTTTGACAGTACAATTATTCAATATGTGGTCTTTAAGTATGGTAGGTTATGCATGGGGTATATTTGTTAGCAGTATATGTATGGATTTAAGTAGTGCTCTTGTTATTCTTCCTTGTGTTTTATTACCATTGACTATTGTTAGCGGTTTATTTCTGGTACCCAGTGGAATGGTAATATTTTTAAGATGGTTACAATATATTAGTCCTAGCAGATATTCTTATAATATAGCTATGAAAATGGAATATGGAGATAAAATAGTTGGTGCGGTACCAGGCGATACTTTTACAGGGTTTTTTGGTATTTCTATAAGTTTTTTGATATTGTTTGCTATGTATTTAGTGTTGATGGGATTCTCATTTTTAGGATTGAGAATGAAGGTTAGAAAATACGTTTAATTTTTGTGATTAAAATTTATTACCAACATTTTTTTCTATTATGAGTAAATTATTTTGTTATTTTATTTCCTATTATATTAGTTAAACTATTGCTGATCATTGTTGTTATATACAATTGTAATTAGGACCTTTTTTTTAACATTAACATGGTGCTTGTTATCTAAGAAATTATAATAATAAATGGGGGAAAGATTTTCACTTCCTTTATGGTGAAACAAAAAAAATTATATTGAAAAAGAATCTTATTAATAATCATTCATAGGTAATTATATTAAAAGTTTTAAATTTGAATAAAGATTATAAAAATACTTATTGAAATATGATTAATATTTATTTATTCTTACAAAGTATTAATTCTGTTATAATGAATATAAAAAAGTAATTTATAACAAGATTGATTGTATAAGAATAAAAAATAATCAGATATCTTTCAAATTTTCAGTCTTTTTTGGCATATTTTCTACATATATAGGAATATTAAAAATATTGTAACCTTATTATTAATTCCACTTTAACTTTTCTGACAATGAATATTTTTCATTAATTTCTTTTATTTTTTTAAAATTTTATTTCTGGTTTCAAGATAAATTTTAAAATGTTTTCCCAATTCTCTTTAATTCCACTCAGGATTTTTTTTAATAAAACATTATTTCTTAATTTTTTAAATATTAATTTTATTATTTTTATTTTTTATTTGTTCATTATTTTTTGTCAATTATTGAATGAAAAAGTATCAATTTTATATGACTTATAAAAATATATAAGACGTAAAAGCTATTTAATCGTATTCTTTTTATTTTATATCTGTTTTTTAATTCCTTCTCCAAAATAATCATATTCATTATTATTTAATATAATTTTTATATAAATTTTATATTAACTATCATTACATATTAAATAATTATACAACCTATATTAAAATTATATGTAATTATAAAATCCTTATATTTTATGACCACATTACAAATTTTCACTTACATTTTTTCCTATTGATATTATTTTTTATAAATTTTTTTTTACCCTTTAACCATGACTAAGAAAAGATCCAACAACGGTAGAAGTAAAAAAAATAGAGGCCACACACGTTGTGTGCGTTGTGAACATTGTTCTGCAATGGTACCTAACGATAAAGCAATAAAGAAATTTGTTGTACGTTCTGTTATAGATGCAGCATCATTAGATGATCTAAAGATTGCAACTATTTATGAAGAATATGAGGTTCCTAAAAGTTATTATAAATTGAATTATTGTGTTTCATGTGCAGTACACATCAAATTAGTGAGAGTAAGAAGCAGGTGGGAAAGAAAAATCAGAAAAGAACAAAGAGTATCTGCTTAATGGCTTTAGAAAAATATCTTTAATAAATTTTTATTAAAGTAAAAATATTTATTGTAATATATTTTATACAATATCACTGTAAAATTTAACCTTCTCCTTATTTCCTATTTTACCATAATATTCTTTTAAAAATCCTATAATCTTTCTTCTTTGATCTCCATTCTTATCCCATTCAATATACTGCTCATACATATTCACCGCCTCTTTATATTTTCTATTGTTTTTAAAAATATCACCTGCAAATAAATATCCAGAATAAGTACCTTCTTTGACAGCCCTAAGATAACATTCTAAACTTTCCTTTGTTTTTTTAATTTTTAAATAACAATTTCCCAGGCATACCCACAGATATCCATCTTTTTCATTTAATTCTACCGCTTTTTTAAAAAAATATAATCCATAATTAAAAGCATTTAAATTTACATAACTCTGAGCCATCCCAAACCATCCCCTAAAATCACTACTATTTTTAGCCAAAGATAAACCATAGGCACCAACAGCTTTATCATAATTTTTCATTTCCATAAATTCATGACCTATTAAAACCCAATTAGCCACAAATCTTCTTTCTAAACGTATACTTTTTTTAAAATATTCTATAGCCTTCATTCTATCTCCTTCGATAGAATAATAATTAGCAATAGCAGACATACTTTCACCTCTGAAAGGATGAAAATATAATAAATTTATAGAAATATTACTTACTCCACATTTATCTCCATTGATATACAAAATATTACTATACATATCTAAATATTCTACATAACAATCTCTTAACAAAACATTCTTAAAATATTCTACACTTTTATTGTATTCTTTTAATTGATAATATACCGCACCTAAAATATTATTTCTATAAGAATCTAAATTATTCGATATTTGTAATTCATAATTATTTTCTATATTATTTAATTTATTATCATAATTATATTCTGTACCATTTAAACAATTACCTTTGAAATTATCTAATTCTATCTCTGATTCTCTATTACGTTCGTATACTTGTTCTTTAAATTCTAAATCTTTTTTATAATGAGTAAAATATTCTAATGCCTCTTTAAAGGTTCTATTTTTAATAAATTTCTGAACGTATAATTCTAAAGAATACAAATATATTATCTTATCAACATCTACATTCTTATGTGATTTCTTAATTTGATATAATAATTTATCTATTATTCTTATATCCTTCATCTTTATTACATCTATTATTTCAATAATAGAATCAAATAAAGATATATTTTCTTCTAAAACAGTCATTAATATTTTTATTTTTTTATCTCTATCCTTGGTTACAAGAGCTAATAAATATAATTCATAACTATCTAATTCATCTATATCTTTTATTCCATCATTTTTCTTTTCCTTCTTATTTTTTAAATTATATTCTTTAACATTTATATATTCATTTATTTCTAAAATATTATCATCCAACGAATAAATAGAAGATATTTCAGATAATGAAATACTTTTCAAAATAATATAACAATAATTTCTAATAAAATTATTCAATCGGGAACAACAGGTACAAAAAAATATCTTAGATAAATTATTTTGAATAAAAAACGTAGAACCAGATTTAGAAATCTTACATTTTCTTAATAATTTAGAATAAATGAGATAATAATTCTTAAGCTGAAAATTTGTTATAATTTCCATTTCTTCATAATTATAAGAAATCGAAGCATTCTGTAATATATCTAATTTTAACATAATATCTATAGATTTAAATAAACATCTCTTGCTTAACTGTTCATACAAACTAACATTTCTTTCCTCTTCCCTTA
The DNA here is from genome assembly GCA_001887945.1 of Spraguea lophii. Taxonomy (NCBI): domain Eukaryota; kingdom Fungi; phylum Microsporidia; family Spragueidae; genus Spraguea; species Spraguea lophii. The sequence continues at coordinate 75,746 of LDOQ01000106.1, read as the reverse complement.
AAGACACTGTAGGCATGGGCATAAATTTAAACAAACTATTTTAAAATATTTTAGAATTTTATATTTTTATTTGTATGTATTTAATTAAATATTATTCAAGATATGATAATTAAATATATTCTTTATTATGCTTGTAAAAGAATATAACAATTAATATTTAACAATCAAAGAAATAATAAATAAAAATAAAATATAATTTATTTTTTTATTCTAAAATATGTCTTACCTGTCCTATAGCAACAGTCATATCTTCATCTCTTATTGCAAATTTATCATTTGTATTTAAAACGATATTATCTTTTGTTTCTATTTTAACCAACACTCTATCTTTCTTCTTTGCATATTTTATTCTTACCATTTTCTTCTTTCCACCCTCTTCCACTTCTTTTCTTAATTCTATTATCTTACATTCTGTAGAATACATTCTTACATGGAGAATACATTGATATCCAGCCGTTATAAGATTTTTAGCTTCTAAAATATTAAGATTGGCTGTAAATTTATTACCAACGGATAATTTATCTGTTTTGTTAATAGATAGATTACTCATTTTCTCTTCTAAAAAATTGTCATTCGTAATTATACTTCCTAAAATATATTCTTCATCGTTTTTCATTTTTATTTTTACTTCTTCTCCTCCTTCAGCTTCTTCTATTTCTATATCTTCTTCATCATAAATATTTGTAATAACATTGGAACTATTCGATGGTAGTATTTTTACATTAGTTGTATTATTTGTATCTGATTTTATATTTATACGACCACTTTCTATTCTTATGGTGTATATATTTTTATTCTTCTCTACTATCGTAGCTAATAATTTATTACTTCTTTCTATTTTTATTCCATTTAAATATTCTAACAACGTTTCTTCTTTGTACCATTCCATGGGATCATCTTTCTCTCTTTTATTTATATTTATGCTATTTAATCCACTTACTGGTATATATTTTATTTTACTAAAAAGTTTAGCGAGTATCATATCAAGCTTAGATATCATACTTCTATAAATTTCCTCATTATAATTTATTTCATCCATCTTATTTATTACAACAACCACTTTATCAATATTACCTGCCTTGGCCAATATAATATGCTCTCTAGTCTGACCACCTTTCAATCCAGCCTCAAATTCATTCTGTTTAGCAGAAATTACCAATATTGCAATATCTGCCTGATTAGCACCTGCTATCATCTGAGAAACATAAAGTTTATGTCCTGGACTATCTATCAAAGAAACATTTGTATTTTCCAAACTTATACCAACTTTACATATTTCAACAGTTTTTCCTTTAGCCCTTTCTTCTGGATTAGTATCCAAAGCCCATGATAAATACCAAGATTCTCTATACATCTCAGCAGATTCTTTCTTATATTTATCCAATGTCCTAGAATCTATAAGATTTAAACTATTTAGAATAGATCCACCTATTGTAGATTTTCCAGCATCAACATGGCCTATCAATACAGCAGAGTATGTAGGTTTCTTAATATCAGAAGATATATTGTTTGTCATATGGAATATAGGGCATAAAAATAAAAATATTTTATTTTAAATTATAATAAGATATTATAATAGTAATAAGATACTGTAATGATATAGGCTGTAATAATTATAACTAACAATAAGATATTGTAATAGTATAGATTATAGACAATAGGATAATATAATAACACAGATTGTAATAAGATAAATTATAGACAATAGGATATTATAATAAAAATAATATATTTTATTTCAACAGAGTAAAATGAAATCCTCTTGAGTTAAGAATGAAAAATATTACTTAAAGAAAAACATTATACTTTTTAATAATTATATTTTATTTATTCATTAAATTCTATCCATTCACTAAATTTTATTTTATAATTAAATTCTTTTAATTTTCATCTAATTTATACAATACACAAAATATCATAGCACTAATAAAAACCACTGTTAAAACCACAGGCCCATATAAATTATCATAATTTACCCTTCTTCTCCGTATCAATCCCACTCTATAAAAATACAAATACAATGCATATATAGCAAATATTATAGATACCATTATTAAAATAAACCCACACACCTCACCTGTATTTCCCTTTGTACCATCACTTAAACAAAAAATACATACGCCTATCGTACCATTAAATATAGCAAATTGAAGCCAACTAAGAAATGTGCGTTCATTAGCAAAAAATACCTTAGGTTCTACACGTATGGGAATAGTTATAATTCTATCATTATTAGAATTAGAATTACTTTCTTTTGAAGAAGTATTTCTTGATGGTTTGTATCGTATAACTCTATTATTTCCTGTATTTCTATTATTTATACTATCATCTCCTCTACTACTCTCATGTATGAGGATATGTTTTTTATTATTAAATTTATAATCCTTACTCTTAGCTATAAAATATGCTAGAATATTTATTCTTTCATAATTCATATTTTCTTTTGTTTTTATTATTATTTCTTTCAATCTCTTATACCTATGCTCTCTTTCTATTTTTATATCATAATAAAATATATTATTATTTTCTGTATCTTTCTCTATTTTTATTCTTTTATATTTTATCTTTGTAAATGAATATAATTCATTATCTTTTATTAATTTATGTATTCTTTTATAAATCTCACTTTCTCTATTACTATATTCTCTATTATTGTATTCTTTATTATTATGTTTATTCTTTATAATAAAATTACATTTTTCTTTTGTAAATATATTTTTTATTTTATTTTTTGGTAGAATTATTACATTTTCTTTTATATTCTTATTTGTATTCGTGTTATTTGTGTTATTACGATTATTTATATTTGAATTATTAATATTATTTATATACGTGTCACCATTATCATTATTATCATTGTTGTTACAATTACATATACAATATTTATTACACTTATCTACATTACAATTATTTATATTACAGTTATCTACATTACAATTATTTATATAGGCTTCATAATCATCTATACACTCTGATCCTGAAAGTATCCCATTACAACATATATTTAATATTTCTACTTTTGCTATATTTCTCTTATCATTATATTTTATTCTTATTATTTCTTTAGCTGCTGTTAAAATATTATTTTTATCATTAGAAAGATATATTTCTGTTATTCTCTTAAAATTATTGTTTGATACTTTTTCTTCTATTTTCTTAAAATTGTTATTTGATATTTTTTCTTCAGTTTCATTATATTGCTTACTATCTTTACTACTATCAGTTTTATCAAATTTATTATTTTTTTTATATTCATTTTCATACGTTTTTAACCTTTTGAGAAGTGATGAATCTTTTACTTTGTAATATTTATATTTTATATTTTTATTTATATTTCTATTGCTAGTATGGCTAGTTGTATTATTAATAGTATTGTTAGTTGTATTATGATTATGATTATTGTTATCATTGTTATCACATCTCTTTCTATCATCTATGTCATTACTATCCTCATTATTATCATTTGTGATTCTATCTTCTATTTCTATGTTATAATTATTCCCACTTTTTATTATTTTATCATCATCTATTTCCAATGATGTTACCACCATATCATGTTTCACCCCATTACCACCTTCCAAACTATTCTCTGTCAATGTACTTGCTGACAAACTATCTTTACTACTTACATCCTTACTAAGCTCATTATCTCTATTCAAACTATCTTTACTACTTACATTATCTCTATTTAATTCATTATCCCTACTAAAATCGCTATCTCTATTAGAATTATCTCTATTCAAATCATTATCTTTATTACTTACATCAAAATTGCTATTCTCTACATATCGTTCTTCTACAAACCCAAAATGATTTTTCTCAATACTACATTTCCTATCATCTTTATCTTTACACAATTTTAATTTCATTTCCTTATACATTTTAGTATTATGTTTACCATCATATTTTTTTAATATCTTTTTCAATTCCATATATTCTTTTTTATTCTTTATCGTATAATTATTTATAAAAAATAATAAATCACCAGCACTATAACATTCTAAGTAAGTAAACATATATTATAAGATATATTAACATATTATAAAAATAATAAAATATTATATGAAACATAATATGTATCAGATATTATCGTATAGAGAATATTTATTGATTATTCTATTTTTATATTTATATTTGATGTATATGTGATATTGATAACAATTATAGTATATATGATATGTTATAGTATGTTATATTGTATTATTATGTTAATATTTATATTAAAACAATTATACTACATTCACTACATCTAATATTCTATAATATTTAATGTAATATTTATTTTAGGATTCTTACAGAGATTATAAAACAAATGAATAAAATAATATATAAAAGATTGTAATTATATATTATATTGATAACAATTATTTGATATAACATTGATTTAATTCATATAATATATATAAAATAAACAATCATAGATTTCATATCTTCTTTTCCTAATGAATTAATTTCATTTATAAAAAATGTTAAGATTTAAAATAAATGATAATAACAATAATAAACCATTTAAACTATAAATTAAACCATAACATTTTTAAATTATAAAGTTTATTATCATTTATTTTAAAATTCACCACTCCGCCATATTTCTTAACATCTCCACTTCTTCTTTATATTTACTATTATCTGGTGTTTCTAATACCAAAGGTATACCTCTACACCTACTATCATTAACTAATTCTCTAAATGTTTCTATTCCTATTTTACCCTTACCTATACTCTCATGTCTATCTTTCCTTGAATTACATTCTTCTTTACTATCATTAATATGCATACCCTTTAAATATTCTATACCAATGATATTATTGAATTTATCTAAAATTCTACCAAAGTTACCATAATATTTATTCCTCTTATCAGTAATAGTATCAGTATTATCAGTAATGTTTTTATTATCATCATCATTTCTATTTCTATTACAATTTCTATTACCATCATAGATTGTATTTTTATTGCTTATATTATACCCAGCACCATATAAATGACAGGTATCTAAACATACACCTATTCTACTCTTATCTTCAACTAAATCTATTATTCTTTTTATACCCTCAAATGTATTACCTAATACATTACCTTGTCCAGCCATATTTTCTATCAGAATAACAGGTTTATTATCTTTATACGTGTTATTAGTATTATCTATATACGTGTTATTGTTATCATTACTTTTATCACTATTAACATTACTATTAATATTATCATCAGTCTCTTTTAATACTTTATTTATCATATCTGCTACTAATTCATATGCTCTTATTCCATTCTTCTGTGTATCACTCCCTGGATGTAAATTATAATATTTTATATTTAATTCTTTACATCTATTCATATCATCTAATAAACATTCATATGATTTCTTACGTATAGAATCATCACTACTAGCCATATTTATTAAATATGATCCATGTGGTAATATTATATTATCTATAACAGTATATTTATTGTTTATATTTATATTGTTAGTATGTGTAGTATTGTTATCTTTATTACTTATACTGTTATTACCTCTATCATCATTATCACTATTACCCATATCACCATTACCACATTTCTCTTTATTATCACTGCTTACATATCTATTTAAAATAAATTCTTTATGATTATGTTTGTATTTCTCTACATCTACTGGATTATATGGTTTACTTTCATATCTTCTTTGATTTTTTAAAAATATTGCACAACAATCTGCATTAATATCATACATTTGTTTATGTACATTACCAAGACCTTTTGCAATACTTAAATGTGCACCTAATAATAATTTTTTCATAAGAAAAATATAATGGGTATAAAAAATATTATATTATAAATATTACGTATTATATAGATATTTTTTATAATCATTACTATTAATATATTTATCTTATTATAATCTCAGAAAGAAAGACAAATATCCATTAATACTGAATACTTAATACACTCTTTAATAATCATAAAATAAATCATATAAAATAAAACTATAAAAATAAACCATATAAATAAAATAAAATCATATAAATTTTTATATTCCAATTAATATTTTATTCAATTTAATCCATTCTACATTGAATATATTTTCTCTCTATACCATGATTGTTCATTATATAACAATCTATTCCACTACCTGACAAACAATCTCTATCTACTGCATTAATGAACACCTGTACTGCAGTAACGACTAAATCCTCCTCATCCATATCTTCTCTGTACAAGTTTTCTGCCAACCCCATAAGATTATTTGATGCTGTACCTGCTGCCATAAAACTATTGCTACTATCTATACATCCTACACAATCCATAGATGCTACATAATATTTATTTTCTTTATTTCTTCCTGCTATTACCGGTTGTGTATAATACGGTGTAAATCTTTTTTCATATAAAATATACGATAACATATCAACAACCTCTTCTTGCATATTTCTACCTTCATTCAAATTATAAAGATTTATATTCTTTTTTAAAATATTTACTATTCTTTGGTTGTCAGGTATAAATCCTGCTTGTCCTAACATTGTATTATTGTTGAGTGTAGTAATTCTATTAATAGAACCTACGGTAATATTGCCATTACCTAATCTTTTGTCAGATATGAGTACAACAGAAGATTTTCCGCACATAGCAAGTACACTTCCTCCGTAATGGGTGAGAATCGACATAGGAGGGTTCAATTAAAATATAAAATATGTTTTGGAGGTAAATTAAAATTAATTATTTGTGATATTTGTTATATTGAGATTCATTATGATGATAATGAAATTATGGTAATTGTAAATATAGGTAATTGTAAATATAATTAATTATGGTGGTAATGATAAAATAATATCTTATATTAATTATATTTATTCATAATAATTATATTTTATATTTTAAATATTATATAATATATTAATTATTTTTAGAATTTATAATAACTCACTTGGTTTAGTGGTTATGGAATGGTAACTAAATTACAAGTTTAACAGATTTTTTTTTTACCTAGAAAAATTTTCAAAAAAAATTAAAAGCTAGAAGAAGAGGAAAAAGGTTATTGAATAAATAAGAGTTTATTAACATAACATTAGATGTTTATTAAGTAAACTTTCTATAAATAAAGTTTTATTTAAAAATCTATAAACTTACTCTCTCATATTATACATATATATTGTTTTTGTATCATTTTAATTTTATACAAATATTTTCATATATTATTTATTTATTTATTTATTTATTATTTATTTTGTATCTACCCTTTATGCATATATTTGTTATAGACAACGGTTCTCATACAATACGTTATGGTTACAATACAGATAAAGATTACAAATCCTATGATAATATATTATACAGATATAAGGATAAAACATCTTTTCAGCCATTTACATCTTCTACACCCAAGACAATGTTTGATATAGATATAGTAACTAATATAGAAATAGCAGAACAGACATTTGATCTTATCTTAGAAGAATATTACAGAGACAATAATAAACATATTAATAAAGATAATACTAATATAAATAAGAATAAAAGTATTATCAATAAAAGTATTAAAAAGAATAGTAAATATATTAATGATTATAACAATTATACACCAATAGAGAATATTATATTAACAGAAAATTTATATACTCCTACAATGTATAAAAAAGAAATGATAGAATTGTGGATGGAAGCATATAATGTTAATAATATACAATTAGGTATAGATAGCATATATTCTTTTATAGGCTATAATAATATTAATAACTATAATGCTGGTAATAAAAATATCATACCTAATAATACTATAACTAATACTACAATTAATAATATTAATACTAATATCACAAATAATAAGAATATTACGTTAATAATAAAGATAGGTAATTGTTCTACGTCTGTTATATTGTATGATAATAATATAATAATAGAATCTTTTAAAATACCATTAGGTAATAGAGAATTAGAAAATATATTACATGAATTATTAACTATAAAATATGGATATAGCAAACATAAGTATACAGGTAATATACAATGTACAATAAATTATAATAGTAGTATAGAAAATATGAAAGATGATATTATCAACAATAAAGAGAATGATAAAGATGAAAATGATAGAGAATGTGATAAAGATGAAGATAATAAAGATGTTAATAAAATTATTAAGAATAATAAAAAGGGGAAAGTTGGGAGAAAGAGAAAAATAGTAGAGGATAATAATAATGATATTATTACACATAATAAGAAGAGTATTATAAATAGTGATGATGCAACAACAGAAGAAGAAATATTATATAAAAGTAAGAATAAAGAAGATAACGAAAATAGTTCAAATAATTCAGATGATGAAGTATATGTAAGCGATAATGAAAGTGAATATGAAGAAAATGATAATGAAGAAGATAACGAAGAAAGTGATAATAATGATATTGAAGAAAGTGATAATAATGATAATATTGAAAAAAATAATAACGATAACATTGAAGAACATGATAATAATACTGATACAAATATACCTAATACAGAGAATAAATCCATAGCATATTTCTCTTCACTATATCGTCTGAAAGTTAGAATAGAAAAGATATTACATTTATTTAAAGATAATATAAATAGAACAGAAGATAAATATAATTTTATTTCCAATAAAAAAGAATATATTTTAAATTTAAAAAATAAATATATAACACTTAAACACCATTATACGAGTATATTACGTACAGAAAGAAATCTAAGAGATAAAAAAAGTAGAGAAAGAAATACATTGTTTAAAATGGGAACAGGAAGTGAGATGAATGAAAGAGATAGAGAAGTTATAGAGAGAATAGAAGATGTGGAAAATAAAGACATAATAGAAAAGGAAATGGAAAGTATAAAAAATAGACTTATGGAAATAATCAATAAAGAATTGTATCCTGATGATGGTGATAAGAGTGATGGTGGTAATGACGTAGAGAGTAAGTGTGATAGTAATAGTGGTAAGGATAATGATAATATAGGTGGAAGTAAGAGTGTAGAGAGTAATAATAAAAATACTACCAACAACAATACTATTACCACTAACAACAACACATCCAATATAATTACTAACATAGATAACAAATTCTATAAAGAAATATTAGATATAATATCTAATACTAATATATCTATATTAGAACATAATCTTATACAATTAGATATGTGTTATTTAGGAGAAATATTATTCTATCCATCACTTATAAGTTGTAAACAACCAGGGATAGTAGAAATACTAGAATATATATCTAAAAGATATAATGTTAATAAAGTATATATAGATGGAATGGTGATAGAAGGATTTAAAGAAAGAATAGAATATGAAATAAACATGAACAACAGTCAGAGTGATAGTTATAATAGAGGTGATAGTAAATGTGATAGATATAATAGAAATGATACTAATAGTTATAATAGCAATGATAATAACACTTATAACAATAATATTAATACTAATAAGGATATAGAAATATATCAGAATAAAGATATATACAGTGTATTTAAAGGTACACATAGATTCAGTGATACATTTAAAATTTATAATAAAAAAGAATATGAAGAGAATGGTATAGATAGAATAATAGATAATAATATGTTATAATTAATATAGTATATACGAGTGATAGTATATGTATGTTAATATATATGATAGTAATAATGATATTACAATGGTAGTAATGTATATGTGTGGATAGTAATAGTGAGTGATAATAACAATCATACTATCACTCTTATTACTAATCATATACTACTCTTACTATTATTAATAATAGCATAGATAATTATTATTTAAATAAATAATATAATTTTTAATTACAAATATTTTATATTACCTATAATAAAGATAGTATTATATGTAGTATAGATAGTAGTAGTAGTATTATGATACTACATAGTATTATTATATCACTATACTACTACTACTATCATATACCACTTACTACACCCATCATACCATCATATACCACAATACCACTATGCTATATATGAAATACATATTCTTCATTCTCTATCTTTCTTATTTCTAATTCTTTTATATCTATGATATATTTTCTTAATAATATTTTATTATCTGTTATTCTATTTAACCTACTGTATAAATATTCTAATCTTATACATCTTTTATCTTCTATAGAGAATACCTGTAATACTCTATCTCTTATATCATTATTTTTATTTGATAAAATATATCTATTTCTACGTTCTATTTCTCTATTACGTATTCTATTTAAAATATTCATACATCTATTCTTAGCTATATTATTAGGTGTATTATTAGTTGTTGTATTGTTAGTAGTAGTTGTATTGGTTGTGGTATTGTTAGTAGTAGTTGTGGTTGTATTGGTTTTAATGGGATTATTATCTTTATCACCTTTATCCTCACTATTATCACTCTTATTACCTTTACTACCATCTCCAGTATCATTCTTATCATCTCTATTACTACTACCATTGCCATCTCCAGTATCACCTTTATCACTTTTATTACCACTATCTCTATTATAATCTATATCAGCTATAGCTCTAGGATTAAACATAATACTTTTATCTTCATTATCTTCATTATCTTTTATAAATATTTTATATTGTATTTTTATATATTCATAACAGATAGCATAGAATTCATTCTCTTCTAATAGAGGATATAAAATATATTCATTATTTATTTCTATTATATTTATTATTTTAATATTTTTGTTATTAGTATGTTTATTGGTAGTTGTGGTAGTATTGTTGGTAGTGGTATGTTTAGTGGTAGTATTAGTAATATGTTTATTAATATTAGTATTGTTACTATCTTCTCTATTATCACCATCATCACTTTTACTATCATCATCTTCCTTACTACCATCTATATCACATATAATATTATTTATCTTTATTATATCTTCTATACTTACTCTATATCCTACCATTCTTTCTAATGATTTATTTATTACTGATAATATTGTTGTTATATTTTTATTACTATTAAATTTATATATAGATTTTAATGCTAAATATATTTTACATAATCTATTCATCCACGTAGGAAAATAATATTTCTTTATGTAATTATAATTAATATTCTTAGAATAATCAATAGAAAATGATTTTATAAAAGAATGGCTTATTTGTATATCTGATGGTATATTTCTATTATTCTTTATAGTATTGTTGATAGTATGTTTAGTGGTGGTATGTTTAGTGGTAGTATAGTTGTTATTGGTGTTAGTATGGTTGGTAGTATGATTATTATATGTATTGATATTATTATTTGTAATATGATTAGTATGTTTATTTTCTTCTGTGTTAGTATTTATAGGTATAGTTTCTATTATACTATTTTTATTATCATTATTATTATATTTATCTTTATCTTTATCTTTATCATCATCTTTATTTTTACATTTATTATCCATATAAAATATTATGGGTTATTTTATTTATAATAAATATTATATCACTTATATTATTTATATTTTATATTCTAGAATAATATAAATTAAACTATGTGTGTTATGTAAAAATATTGTATTAAAAATTATTATATTATATAAAAATTATTATATTATCATTAGAATTTAATTATTATACTTATTATTATATTATATTATACCTAATCGCTATATTATATTACTATCATTTAAACTATTATATTATATTATATTAAAATATTAAAAATTATATTTTAATACCAACTCTTATCTCCATCCTTTCATGCAATCCTATTATATTATTTTTTGTTTCCACTTTCATCAACAATCCCCCAAACGATGCTGTGAATATTGTATTATCTTTATGTTCTATCTCATATATCATTCCATCCATAACATAATCATAATCATTTAATTCTTCTTCTGTTATTATTAATTCTATAGTTGTATTAGGAATTAATGTTAATAATACACTATGATAATCTAAGATTATAGATGTATTAGTATTTGATAATTGTGCTCTACTAACATAATCGTATATAGATGTGTCTTTGTTAGTAGATGATATCGTAAATGATTCGTTTAATAGTTCCATATGATTTTGGGTAGAAAAATAAAAAATAATATTATAGTGATATTATAGTGATATTAGTGATATAAAGAATATTAGTGGAGTGTTAGTGGAATGTTAGTGATATAGGAAGAGTAACGTAGAAAAAGAGGTATAACAGATTATTCTTAATAAATATCATATACAACGTATAAACATATATAATATATACAAATATATTCTTATACAACATAAATATATATCATACATACAACATATAACATAAATATATATTTTATATTTTAATAAAAATTACATCTATTCATCTTCATATCGCATAGAATATCTTATTTGTTCTGCATCCATCCTTTTCTGATCTATTTCTGGTATTCTCAATCGTCTATAAACATCATCATCTTCTCTTTGTCTTGTATTTCTAAATATTTTAAATAATAATATTATAATATAAATTACTATTATAGATATTATTATAATACCTATAATTTTATATAACAATGGATTTTTTAAGAATGTAGGTATAATAGTATTTTTTACTTTCTTTTCTTTTTTTATAGGAATATCATCACTCTCTGCATATTCTTTTATTTTATTTACTTTTTTATCTTGCTTGTTAATTTTATTATCGTGTTTGTTAATTTTATTATTTTCTATCAATTGTTTCTTGTTCTCTTTCTTATTATCATGTTTTATTAATTCTTTTTTATTCTCTTTCTTCTCTTTTTTCTCAACTTTCTGATCTACCTTCTTATTCTCATTCCTATCAACCTTATTCTCATTCTTCTCAATCTTCTTATCATTCTTATTATGTTTAAATTGTTGTTTAAATATCTCATCATCATATTCTTTATAATAATCATCTAAATCTTCTGAATCAAATAACCATTTACATTCTATTATATTTATAAAAATTATTATATTTATAATTATATAATATTTATTCTTTGATATATTCATAGGAAGAATATTTATAAAATATATATCAGAGTATAACATATTGTTTGTATACATTTGTAATAAAATATATATTATATTGATATATTAATTATAATTGATATGGATATAGATATTGATATGGATAGATAGTGATATAGATATTGATAATGATATAATATATATAATGGTTGTAACTAATATTATAATATATTATAATTAATATAATAATAATATATATAAGATATAATAATAAATATATAATAGAATATTATAATAGATATAACAATAATATATAATTTATTATAATGTAATATACTTACTTATATCTTTCATTACTTCTATAATACTATCATTTGTATTTTTATCTATTACTTCATCTACTGATATATTTCTCATAAATATTTTAAATAATATAGAATTAGAAAATATAATTATACCTTTGATATTATGTTTATCTTCTTTAGTTTCTATTATTTTTATTAAATTAAAAGATAATGATTCTTTTTCTTTTAATAAATAGTTAATAATGATATGGTTAGTGGTAGTATTGATATGGGTGTTAGTGGTATTGTTGGTAGTAGTATTATTAATATGGTTGTTGGTAGTAGTATTATTATTGTTATAATTATCTCTATCGTTATCATTACTATCTCTATCTACCATACTTTCATCAATCACACCATCACCATCATCAATCACACTATCATCATCAATTGTACTATTACTATATTTATATTCTTCTAATATAATATTATTATCTTTTATAAAAATATTATTACTTAGTATCATATTATTATCTTTACTTAAAATATATGTATTATTGTTATCTGAAAGTATTATTACTTCATTCATTGTAGATATATTATATTTATCTATATATTTGTTATTAAATATATTATCTATATATTTTAAAAAGTTATTATAATTTTTTATAAGATATATCATAGGGTTATTTATATGATATGATATTATAATGTGTTATAGATAATAAGATTATAATAATGGATTGTAAGATATTTTAGTGAGTTATATGATATTATAATGAGTTAGAGGGTATATGGAGATATTATGAAGTTATAAGATATAAGAAGATATAATAAGATAATAAGATTGTAAGAAATATAATTTATTATAATAATTTATTTTATAATATCTTTTATTTAACTGTTATAAATGTAGAACTAAATATTAAATAATAATCATAGATAAAAATAATATTTATTTAAGATTAGATAGTTTAATATATCTCTTTGTATTTCTATCTTCAATTAATATGCTATATCTTCAATTTCTATTATATTCTTCTTCAATTAATATTCTTTATTGATGATATTATATCTTTGTAATCTATTATTTTATCTGATAAGATATAATATTTAATCTTTTTATCTTCTAGCATTTCAGATATTATTTTGTATTCATAAAATGTTATACCTCCATCAAAATATATTATTAATGGTTCTAATATATTGTTATTTAGATTAGTATTATTTATATGGTTATTACTAGTTATATTAGATGTATTAATATTACTAATTATATTAATATCATTTACATTATCATTTATATTATTACTACTTATATCACTAATTATATTATCACATATATTATCACTAGTTGTATAGCTATTTTTAAGCTTATTGTGTAATAACTTATTTATTGTATAATATACTGGTGGAATATATGATAATTTAACATCTAAATTATCTTTAAATTTATAATTATGTTTATCTGCCACCTGATACTGTGTATAAAAATTTGTTATATATTCTTTATATTCTTTAAAATATACTTCTATTTCTTTTATATCGCTTTTCTTTGTTAATAAATGTATTAATATGATTTTTAATGTTTGTTCTTCTGATAGATAATTGGTGGTTGTGTATTCTTTTATTTGTTTTAGTGATATTGGTGTATTGATGAATTTTGTAAGTTTTGGTTTTATTTTATTTTTTAAAATATTATATTCGAAGTCTGATATATCTTTATATTTTATACAATTGTTTATTAAATGGTTGTATATAACTAAATGTTTTTCTAATGATTCGGTTAATGTGTTTTTCTTTTCTATTTCATCTATATTTATATTGAAAAAGTTTATTTTTGTGGATTTTGGATATTTTTCTGTGTTACTATGTGATATATTAGTATGCGATGTATTAGTATGCGATGTGTTAGTATGTGTTGTATTAATATGTGATGTATTGGTTTTTGTAAGATTTATAAATTCTTTTAATAGATTGGATATTTCATTGATATCTTTAAATTTGTTATTTTCGAAAAATTCATCGTTTATGAGTGTAAATATCTGATTGTTGTATTTAATAATTTTATCTTTAGATTCTAAATATTCGTTTATCATAGATTGATATGTCCATGAATGTAAAAGTGGTGTTATCATATCATCATTTCTATTAAAAATAAACAATGTTCCTTTATTGTTGTTGGTATTTGATAATTTTTGTGTTAAATTTGAAATAAATGTATTTTTTCTGTTCGTTTTATATTTGATTGTAGGTGTAATGTTTAGATTTTTTAGGAAACTGTATATTCCTTCGATTATTCTTTTTTCTTTATTTAATGTGAATTGTATATGTTGTGGATATACAGTATATAAGTTATTATCTATTTTATATACATCTAGGTTAATTTCAAATATCTCTTTTACTATTTTATGTATATCATTTTGTGCAATTATTTGTAAGTCATCTATAGTTATTTGGTTGGTAAAAAATATTGTATATTCACCATATGATGGATTTGCTAACTCTTTAATAAGAAATTCTAATGATGTAGGTCTTATAATTATTAGACAAGATATTTGTGAGATTCTTTTATTTGTAATATTTGTAAATGGAGTAGATGTTGATTTAGAAGTGTTTTTATCTATAGTATCAAAGAAGAAGAAGTCATTTTTTAAAAACTCTGAATATTGGATTAAATCTCCTATTATCTTTTTCGTTTCGTTGTCAAATAGTGCAACCTTTATTCCTGTATTCTTTTGATGGTTTAATATAAATTGAAGTTTATCTTTAAATAGAGACATGTTTGTAATAGTATTCTTTCTTGTATTGAGAAACTGAAACACAAAAACTGATACAATGTAAGAAAATAAATATATTGGTTAAAGTGTTTTTAAAATGAAATGAGATGTAGATAATATGTGATATGTTTATATTAAATTTTTTAAATAATAAAATTTTTTATCTTGGAATATAGATTACTGATGTATAATATTTTTATTATATATATAAAAGTTTTAAACATTAAGAAGTTTTAAACATTATAATAATACACATATGTTTTAATAAAAAAATCAAAGATTAAGTGCCATAGCTGATTATAATATATGAATTAAAAAAATACAATAAATATAATAAATAAAAAGATACAATAAACAAAGAAATAAACAAAATTATTGCCTAATCACTTATTAGAAAACATTGATAATAAGTATCAGATAATACAAATCATTATGTTCTTTTTAAATCTTTTTTAAAATATCACTCTCATTTGATACTGTATGACTTGTTTCTCTTTTACAAATTTGTTTTATAAATACTATAAAATATTTTTAATTGGAAAGATTATTATGTTGGAGAATAACAAAAATAAATTTGAAGAAGAAATGTTTTTTGATTTAGAATATAAAGTAAATATCAATATTGGAAATGAAATAGATTTGGAAAATTCTGAAAATATATCTTCTACAGAAAATATTCGGGAATCTAATGTCAATTCTTCACAAACTTTGGTTAAAAATGAAAAAGAAGAAAATAATATATCAAATAGTGAATGTAAAAATGTGGAAGATGAAATATATATAAAAGAAACAAACTCGTATAAACATATCAATAAAGATATATCAGGTATTTCTATGCCGGAAGAAATAAAAAATAAAATAATAAATGAAAGTGTACAGGCATTGAAAAGATCTTTTATTGAAAATGGAAATATATTATGTGTGCGTAATACAGATGGTGGTGTAGTGAAAATTAATAATCTTACTAATATTGGAAGAGTAAATTTTTATAGATTTCTTAAAAGAGGATATTTACAACGAACCACCTTCGAAATACCTAAATGTCTTTATAATTTTAAAGATGAAATTATTGTCTTTATTAAAAAAATGGGAAGAGAGTCCAATTCTGTTATATATTTAGATATATCCTCAAATATATGTATATCCATATTTGGAAGGGAGAAAGATGTAAATAAGTGTTATATCAACAGTTTGAAATATATTCAACATCTTTTTAATTACGAATTTAAGATTGAAAAAGGTTATTTTAATTTTAGAGATAATTATAATAGAATGAAAAAGGATATAAATGACAATGAAGATCAAACACCCAGTATGTTATATTTTGGATCGAGGATAGATAATAATACCATATTAGTACCTAGATACTTTAATTTAATATCCACGCCTGTAGTGCATACTGTCTTTAGAGTAGATTCTGCTAAATATTTCTTTCTTTTACAATATGATATTTTAAAAATAGAAAATATACTTAACTGTTATTCTTGTTATTTAGAGACAAATATAAAAACCAATAAAATAACAGAATTCAAAATAATAGGATTTGATGACATTGATATTTTAAAATGTAAAAATAAAATATTGATGTTATTTTTTGAGATAAATAAACTTATTATACCATTAGAAAAGGTAAGTTTTGTAGATAAAGCGTTGTTTTTTAAATATAAAAATACAAATACCCGTGTAGTAGTGGGATACCAAATCACAATAAATCAAATTTTAATAAATTCAAAAGTTGATTGCAATTTGCAGGTTGAATTAAACAGAGAATTGGAAGATTTTTTATGTGGTAAAAAGAATGGGAAAGTAAATAAAATTATAAAAGAAACCGGGTGCAGCATTGTATTGAAAAATAGATTAAAGGATAGTGATGAAATCTATTTTTTAATATCTGGTTGGTCTACAAATGTTTCTCGTGCTATTGAATTGCTAAAATTAGAATATCCTGAAAAGTTGGCATTTTTTCTTCATGAAAAACACCATAAACGAATAATTGGTTTCGGTGGTAAAAATATACAGAAGATAATGAAAAAACATGGTGTTTATATAAAATTTATGGGGGAAGATGAAAAGAAAGAGTTTGGATATAACGGAAATGTAATTATCAAAACACCACGTAAAAATATTTCAAGTTTGGAAAAAATGAAAAACGAAATATTATTATTAGCAGATGAAAAAATTGAAGAAAAAAGTACTTTAAAAATGAAAAGATTACCGTATTTCGATTTCTTTGATTTCAATATATCAAACTATAAATTAGAATACAAATATGTTACTGTTCAAACTAATTTAAATACAAAGCCTCGATACATGAAAATCTTCGATAAAGATAATGAAACACCTGGAGATATTGTATTAAAATTGAGAGATGGATCTATCTTTATTAAAAGATATGGAAAAGTTCAAAATGAAGTGAATTCAATTAATTGGTGTACAAGAAATATTAATAATTCCTTCGGCTTATTTAATGGAAATTTATTTCATAAATACGAACCATTTTTTTATACCGATAAAACAAGTGATGAAAATATAGAATTTCGTGATAGAGATAAAAATGATATATCGGTAGGATCAACAATGACAGTAGGATTTCAAGATAACAAAGAAGATAATAAATCAATGAAATAAAATATTTATTTCCATATTTTTCTATCAAAACATTTTTTTACATCTTTATCTCTTACTTTGTTTGATCTATTTTATATGTAAAACATAATTTCTAAATACATGTCTCTTTTTCCAACATCTGAAGAAGATTTTACACCTAAAGATTTTTTTATATGGTTTTTATTGGTATTAATAATATGTTGTATATTATATTTGCATTCATATATACAAAAGAAATTCTTAATGAAAAAAGAATATAATAAAATGACTGGAAGAAAAACTTAATAAATTTTTGTTTGAAAGGATATTTAGTTGATATTTTAATAG
The DNA here is from genome assembly GCA_001887945.1 of Spraguea lophii. Taxonomy (NCBI): domain Eukaryota; kingdom Fungi; phylum Microsporidia; family Spragueidae; genus Spraguea; species Spraguea lophii. The sequence goes on along the minus strand of LDOQ01000106.1, from coordinate 56,881 downwards.
TTTTTATGTTATATAAACGAATATAAAAAATAGATAATATATTTTATTTTATTTACACGTCTATTTTATAGCACTAAAAGTTTTCTTAATTTTTTCTTTATCCTCTTGGCTATCAGACATTAATAATTTTATATACTCTTGTTTAATATTATCTGTAAGATATATTATATTTTCAAAATCTTTTTCTTGTAGCTTTTCTACTTCTTTGATTAAGTTTTTAGTTTCATTCTGTTGGTATTTATCGAAATTATCAAATATTATTTGTGATTTTTTGTTTTTGTAGGAAAGGTTTTCTATAAATTTTTGTACAAGAAAACTTCTAATTTTATACGCTTCATCTAAACTTTGTTTTAAAAAATTGTCTTTTCTTTTTAAGCAACTATTAAGAAATTTTAAAATCAAATTTTTTTTTTCTGAATTTTTTATAGATTTTATATGTTTGAAGAGTAGAGCTACTGGTTGTGTTAATTTATTTATTATTTTTTCAACATCATCTATTTGAATGCTTTTAAATATATTAATTAAAACACCAGGTGTCATAATAGAACCTGCTAAGCTTATTTCCATTCTTAATTCCGTAAGGTTTTTATATTTATTTTTTGTTGTTTTATATTTAGAATAAAAAGCTTCTTTTTCTATATTTAATATTTTTGTAAGCATCTTATTTTCCATTATTTGATCATATAAATATTCAACCATATTCATATAATCTTTATTTAAATTTATATCTACAAAACTTTTTTCAAATTCTATAGTTTTTATAAGTTTTAAATTTGCTATAATATCGTTTAATGTTGAGTTGTACAAATTTCTGGCAATGTTGGATTTATCGGCATTAAATAAATCATACCGTGTTTTTACCGCAGTCTCAAGCTGCTTATTTATAGAAAATCTTTTTAAATCTAATACCTTATTATGCTTTATAAATATTTTATCTTTTAAATTGTTTTCTTTATTGAAATTTATAGTTTTATCTGTTGGGTTTATAAAATTATTCGTATTATATTTTTTTTTATTCAAAACAGGATTTTCGTTCTTATGTTGTTCTTTCAACATTAAATGTGGTTTATTGCTATTAAAGGTTGATAATCTTTTTATAAACGTCTCTTTAAGAGATGTGACATTATTCGAATTCTTATTTTCTTCTTTTATTTTAATTAGATATTCTCTTACAGGAAATATAATTTGTTCTATAAAATTTTTTGTTTGAGCTTTACTCAAATTTTGAGATTCAACTAAAAATAATAAGCTATCTAAATCTAAAAAACTCTCATATACAATTTTCCCTATTATAATGTTAGTTTCTGTGTTACTAGCTATTACTAAACACAAAAAATAGAATATATACATATTCCAACTAATCGGATTCCATTTAAACCACAATATTCCAAAACAAGAGTTGTTTGAAAATTATCATTACTTTTGATGAAAATCATCAGTTTAAAATATTTAAATAAATATTAAGATTTTTTAACAAAGGATAAAAGTATATTTAATATTTATTTAAAGTTTTAATAAATAAATTCTAAGAGTTGATGATATTTTTTATAATAATTTTATATATTAATTTATATTTGAAACAATAATTCTTCATCGTCATCACTAGATATTTCCATAGTCGAGAATACCTGTTCCATTCCTTCAGTACACGGCTTAAGTGCCAGTTTTTGTATTTTATTATTTTTTTTATTATAATTATTTACTGACAAACATAATCCTTCGCTCATCAATTTTATTGTATTAAACAATCTCTTAGTTTCCCAAGTTTCCTCACCACAAACTTTTAAAGATTTATTTTCCCCTCCAGCACAAAATATCTTATCATTGACCAAAAACATCTTATCTCCTATCTTTACATTATTATTTCTATCATTTATAGGATTTTTGTGGTATTCATTTACCAACATTAATTCTTGATTATAAGATACATATAACATTGGTTTACTTCTATGAAGGACAAGTAAAGTTTTCGGAAATATTATAGAAAAATAAAAGAGGAGGTATAACATTGATTTAATTATAATAAATTATTTCAATTTATATCTAAAACTTTGTTATGATTATTCCATGTTTTATTTTTATCTTATTTTAATATGGCTGGGAATTTAATAATATTATTTATTAGAAATCCCATATTGTTCTTTTAAACTAAAAATACTATAAAATACAAAATATCAAAATCATAATTTCATATGAAAAATATTTTGAACGAGGATATATTTTATATTCAATAAATAATAGACAACAATTATAAAAACAGATATTGTTAAATAATTTACCTTTATGTTTTATAATATAGATGTTTTATTTCTTATAAAGAATATCTCTATTATTTTAAATATGATAATTATATATTTAATTATAATTCTTTAAATTTACCAGAGATATACTATATATAATTATAGCTTAAAACATTTTAATAAATATGAAACAGTCACTGTCCGAATTATATCAATATATAGTTTTCTTCACGATCATATATATTTTTTATAAATAATTACCGTTAAATTTTTGCAAATAAAATGTTTCGTGAAAATTCTGAACAATAAACTATATTTATAATTTTTAATCTATATATTGTATTAGTTATAATCAGAGATGATTGGTATTTTTTTATTGAAACTTTTATTTAAGAAATTTATAACTAGATGCGACTCATAATAGTTGGAAACTTTTGGCTTTGAGCAAATTTAACCTTATGCTAACTGGAATGTATACATTTTTCTCGTTTTATATTGTTCTCAAACGCTATGGGTTTGAATATGATATATTTCATTATTTTTTCTCAACTTCGCTGAGGTTCCTAACAATTTTTTTGACATGGTATTGGTTAAATAAATAATAAACACGGGATTGAATTATACCGCTAATTATTACTTTAATTTCGTAAAGAGGCATCATGTAAAACATATTTAAGTCTCAGTATCACATATTCAACTATCCCATCTAATTTGTTACGCCTTTTTTTTGTTTTGAGACTTATTCGAATGAGGGTTTTAAACTTGCCATATTGGAGATTTGATTACCATTCCATAAGTATTGCGTCGATGGGGTTTGTCGATCATGTCTATATAACATTGTTAATAGCAAAGTAATTATTCTTTTTCTTTAACAATAAAACATTCATAAAATGAGTTATCTATATCCAATACCTTTTTATTCACTTTGATACATCTACCAATTATAGATCCTAATATTTTTTTATTGTTTTTAAAATCGAAATGATGCTTCCCTTTTGTATATTAAATATTGTTATCAGATTAGTTTGTAATTGATAATCCTACTAGGTTTGGATTACGTTTTGTTTCAGATACACTTTCAATATATGTTATAATATAAAAAACCTTTTGTGGAAACATAAATAAGTTGAAATTGATTAAAAAAAACGGATAACCATTAAGGAAATATTTATTTGAAATTTTTATCAAACGAGAGTTGTTTAATTAATTTTAAAGTTAATTTTCACTGTATTTTAAACAACATATTTAAGGAGTTGATGTCCTGTTTCAAAAATAATTTATTTACTTATGATTACTGAGAAATACATCATATTTTTTAATTATATTTGATAGATATTTATGGCTATATTTCCATTTCTTTAAAAGGAAAAATTACTAAATATAGTTTTCTCCGTTAAAAGATGCCTAATAAGAACTGTTACAATATTTATTAAAATAGAAAGAAAGACAAATGCGGGACTATAAATTCAAAAAAACGGATCCAAAAGATGTTTTATTTTTTTCTTCATTTTATGTTTTGTGTATGTCCATTTATTGAAAGGTTGAGATCTTTCGCTGAACACAATGATGATTTACAAATTCTTTACGAAAGTTTTTTAGATTCGCTCAAACATTCACATATCAGTGTGGATGAAATTGAAGGCGTAACTACTTTACGGATATTTGGAAGCCCTAAAGTTCTTAATTTACCAGACACAATAGGATTGTTAACAGACCTCCGTGGGTTACATTATACTCATTGTAATGGAGATAAATTACCATATAGCTTCAGGGGGTTAAGAAAATTGGAACGTTTAGATATAAGCGCTAACAATTTTTTATCAATTCCAAATGAAATGTACAGTTTAATAAATTTAAAATATTTGAATATAAGTTCGAATAAAATCATAGAGATAGGAGAGAAGATATTCAATTTAAAAATTCTTGAAAAATTTTATTGTGGAAAGAATAAGTTTGTGAAAATCTCAGACAAATTTTTTGAACTTCAAAATATAAAATATTTTGATCTTGAAGGTAATGAATATTTTGGTAGATCACCATTTCTTAATAGGAATGCTTCGGAATTTGTTTTTAACATATCAAAATTGAAAGATAGTCTTATATCTTTAAATCTTAAAAAAACATGCGTAAATGAAATGTATTTAGAATTCAATCTTTCCAAATTAGAATGTTTAGATATAAGCAGTAATAATTTGATGAATATACCATCTTCTTTGAGAAATTGTTCAAATTTACAAAGTTTTATAGCATGTGATAATAAGTTTAACTTTATTCCGATTTTTTTATTCTCTCTACCCAAATTGAAAATTTTACAAATGCGATGGTGTAATATAATACAACCTTTACGATTAAATCCTAATGATTTTCCAGTATTGGAAAAATTATCCCTTCCTGGAAATTCATTTATAAGTTTAGACATCAAATGCTTTACCTCTCCGAATTTATCAATATTTCATTTAGCTGGTCGTTCAATTCAAAAAATAAATCTCAAGGAATTAAATATACCAAATATAAAAATTCTTATCATTAATGAAAATTTGAATCAAATAGAGGGTGACTTTGGTAATTATAAAAATCTTGAAAATTTAACGTTGACTGTTTCTAAATTATGCATAATTTATAAAAAATTATTTGGATTAATAAATTTAAAACAGTTATTATTAATAGCCAAGAAAAAAGATATAGTTATGTTTAAATATATATTAAATAGTTTAGAATCTTCGAAACAATTGAATTTTATAACTCTTTCTAACTGCTCATTAAATGAGATCCCAGAAGTTTTATTTTCTTTAGAAATGTTAGAAGTTATCCAACTGCCCAACAACAATATTAAAACAATACCAGATGAAATATCACATTTAAAAAATTTAAAAACTTTTATATTGAATAACAATAAAATAGACACATTGAGTATAAAGTTATTTTCTCTACCGAATTTAACAAGACTGGATGTTATGAATAATAAAATAGGACATTTTCCATACGAGTCTTATAAATTTTTACAAAATTCTGTAATCAATTTTGATATTTATTTATTAAATTGGATGGCAACAGGTAACGATATAGGACTTTTAGATCTACCCGAAAGGTATATTCATGATATAAGCATTGATCATTTTAAAGATTTCGACTTAACTACTCCATGCGAAATGTATGAATATTTGGAAAATAAATATGTCAAATGGGATATAACGAATTTTTTGGCCATAAAACCACAGGTTTTAACTCCTCATAGTGGGAATTTTGAATTTATAGAAAAAATATGGAATTCATCAATAAAAAATAAGATTTCAGAAAGTAAAATGAGTGACGAAATATGGGAATATATTAAAGCTATATATGATAAACCATCAGAAATTGAAATATTAAATATAAATTTCAATCAAGGGAAAGAAAATCTAAAAGATTACATTGAAAACATAATTTTACTTTTAGAAAGTAAAGCAGAAGATAAAAATATTTTAGAATCTACATTGTTATTTATGCATGATGGTATTAGATTTTGTTTTGAAGGTCAATTAGAATCGCTCAGAACAGCATATTTAACATTAAAAAATGAATTTAGAGATGAAAATGATATGGTGAATTTTATAAATAATATTATTGCCGATATGAAAGAAGATATTCTTAGAAAAATTACATCATCAGCTTCTCAAGAACAAAATGTCCATATTTTTTCTTTTTGGAAAAATCGTTTGAAAGACGAATTAGGATTTTTAGGGTCAGAAACATATTATGGAAATTCATTTAGTTATGAAATCTATGAATCAAGGGCATATATTATTTATAAATTTATAAAAGGTATACTTCAGGTTAGTAATTTTTGTGATGATGTATTAGAAGTAATAAACAAAAACAAAAAACTCGTATGTTTGATTTCACAATTTTTTTACACTCATCAGGATAGCGATATTGAATCAATGAAAATTCTTGTTAAATTTGAAGGCGATATTGAATATTTGATTATAACCGGAATAACGGAAACTGGATTATTGTTTTTATTGCATGATATGAAATTGGTTTATATTGCAGAATAAATGTTTATAATAAAGTATTACTAAACACGTATTTTTTTATTTATAAACGTTTTTTTTAGTGGATTGTGACTCGTAATCAACGACTTTGAGTTCCTAAACATATTTAAATTTGTATTACCTGGTTTCGTTATAGATATACGGTAATCGTATTTTATTTTATATCCCATGATGTTGGGGTTTTGCGTATGATGCATTTCTCCGTCCTCCTTTTTGGGGTAGTATTAACAAGTCACAGATCAATGCAAGAATTGTAATTACATCAAATGCACATTATTTTAATCTAGTATAATGGCGTTGTACAAGCATGGCCAATGGTATTCTATTGAACCTTCACTTATTCAATCATCTTTCTCTTTTATTTTATTTTTTTGAAAATTCTTCCGAGTGAAGGATTTGAACATGCTAAACTTGAGAGTTGGTTATTACCTTGCGAGTATTGGATCAAGCGGACTTTTAATATTAATTGTTAATTTCGAAAGAATGTTAAAATTATTGTTATTACATTTTTATTTAAAGATTGTTTTTAGATAATGTAAAATTCATTCATTATATCATATCAATAAACATCCTTTGGATAATTTTTATTATACTAATATGTTGTATATATTTGCAGGTGAACCAATCAAATAGGGAACTTATAAAATACCGTATAATAAATTATAATTTTATATAAATGTTGATGGCTATTTGGGTTTATTTTCGTAAATAAGGTTATTGTCATAAAATATTACATGAATTGTTTTTATTAAAAATGGCCATTTAAGTTAAATTTTAATATTATATTACGAATATATTAAAAAAATCTTTGATCATGGATGTTTATAACTCAAACTTGAATTTTATTTTAAAATAAACGTGTTAATATCGTATAAACTAGTCTTATTTAATTATGAAATCATTGGATTAAAATGATAATAATTCTTATTCGTACACCTGTCTTAAAATAAAAAAAAATATTTCAACATATATTTGGAAGTGTTTTACAATAATATGTTTGAAAAATATTATTTTTATTTTATCCAACATAATTTATAATTATAAACTCATTCTTTTTAATAATAAAAAGTTTCCTAATTATTTAAAATTCTTTGAAAACTTTACTATTTTTAAAAGTAAATTATTTATTTCTTTTTTAAGCAAATATGTAAATATAAAACGCATTGAATACAATATGCAATGAATTCCGCATTCTTGTTCTTAATGTATTATTTGAAAAGTAAACATTTTTTAGATTTATTACTTTGCAAAGAAATAAAATGTTCATATATAAATGAAGAATTTACGTTATCGAGTGATATAGAACCCGCCAACAATAATAAAAACAATGGTCCAAATAAAACAATTGCGCTCAAAGAAATAAATCCAAATGTTAATCAAATCCAAGAAAATGACATGATAACTAATCAATGTGCTATGACTTTTCCTGGAAACGGAAAAGAAAAATCCGAAATTATAGAAATTGAATCACTAGATGCGTATTTGAAAGATGAGATATATTTCCAGAAAAACCCAGGAAAAATCAAATTACCAAGAATATTTTATATTAAAACAAAAATAAATAGTTTTCCGCAAAGTCACAAAGACAAAGAAGAGGATGTATTAAAAGATAAACACATTTCATTAGAATCGGATGTAATTGAAAATTGTAAAAAACTAAAAGAACATGGAAGTTTAAAACAAAAAGAAAAGAAAATAGAAAATGATAATAATCAAGCGTTTTCCGAGAACTTAACCAACAAAAAGCATAACATATCAAATAATAATATAACTGATAACTATATAGATTTGAATAAAACTCGATATATTCAACCAAAAAAAAATATTGATACCAAATATTTCTTAAACATCGCCGATAATAAAACAAGTTTTAATATTACAGGAAATATAAATAATAGTACATATGATGTACTTACAAAAAACTTTTATTTAAAGGATATATACATTAATTCGGTAAATAAAGATGGTGAAACGACTATATCGTTTGAACCCAAAGTTAATTTAATACCCCATGATAACAATTATTTTAAAGATGATATTGTACAGAATAATAAGCATGATCTTACTAAAAATGAAATAAACAATAAAACTTTAGAAAAAAGTTGTCTTATCCAAAATGAACAGAAAGATTTATCGAAAAATATACAAAACAGTTTACTTAACGAAGATGTTTATTTCCATTTTGATAAAAACTCTATAATAAGCAGTTACGAAAAAAATGAAGATATAAATGAACAAAACAATATATATGAAACTAATAGTCATAATAACACTGAAATTACAAATATGTATGAATGTAAAGAATTTTCAGAAATTAATGATGATACACATATTGAAAAAGAATCTAACGATTTATTCCCTAATCATTTATCAGATCCGAATTTACAAATATGTAAAGAATTTCCACAATTGGATAGATTTGAAGATAATAAGTCATTCAAATGTCCTACAGACTTTTCGGGTCGAACCGGAGGAAAAGTATTGATTGGATTTTTAGAACCCGTATTGGTATTACCTTCCCAAAAGATATCAGATACATATTCTAATTATAATCAACATTATTTTTATGTTTCAAAAAGTTCTATAAATCCGGTTAAAGATAACTCTGTTTTAAAAAATAATTATTTTGAAGATAATCTAATAATAATTGATAAAAAACAAAAAAGTTATGATATTCATAAAAATGATAATGTTAAAAATTATGACGAGGGGAAAGATGATACTGGAAAATTAATTACACAAAACCAAGAAATATCATATTCAAATCATTTAGGCCAAATTTCGATGCAAAATCAAGATTATAACTTAGAATTTAATAATACGAGAGATTCGCATATTTATCAGGAAGATGTTTCAAACGCAGAAACTTATTTAAAAAAGAAACAGAAAATAGGAAATGATTTTGTCCCGTTAATTCCTCAAAACAAGAAACTTGTAACCATAAAGAAAAAACATTCGCAAAATAAACGCGAACAAAAGCCAGACAGCGAAAAACGTTTTACCGAGAAAAAGGAGAAAACCCATTGTCATAAAGAAATGCAATTATCACAATATCAACAAAATACTACTAATCATCATGAATATTTACATGTCTCTGAAGATTCAAAAACAAATGATAATTCCTTTAAAAAAATGGAAAGTTTTATGTTATCACATACTTATATGAACCAAATATTTGGAGTCCCGGAAGATAAACCTACTATATCCAAAGAAACAAATCTTCAAAAAGAATTAAATAAAGAGTCTATTAAACTTGAATTAAAAAGACAAAAACTTGATAACTTTGATAATGTTCATTTGGATACCCATATGAAAAAGAATATTTTTGATATAAGCTACAAAACATATAATGATGCTATACCGAATTATACGTACTTTGACCATAAAACTAAGGATGAAATATATTTCGAATCCCTATTCAAAAATTTTAATAACAAAACACACCAACGTTGTTTAAAAATGATTTCAAATAACAATTGGTATAAGATAGTTAATGAAATTAACCCTTTATTTATATACTAGTGTTATTTAAAAAGTTATTGATAATTAAAATTTTCATTAGTATTTTTTAAATTTTATTATTAAATTTTAAATTTAAAGAAATATTATAAATTTGTTCTTTAATAATCCATTTTGTCGTGATTTAATATAAATAATTTACATGTTTTAAAAACTGATAATTATATTTTTATATTAAATATAGAAACTTTAAAAATTTCTTTTACATAATTAATCGAATTTTCTAACGATAATATCTTCTAATAGAAAATTGTAAAACAATAGAATGTTTTGTGGTAAATATAAAATTTAAATGCTTTATAAGAAATTGTTCATTTTCTATTTTAAGTAAATAATCAAATATTTAAAAAATTTTAATAATATTTTGTAATGAAAATTTTATCTGTTTTTAAAAAACATATATTACGGAATCAAACATGTTTATTTTTATTATTTTTTGATAAAACAATATGCGCATCAGAAAATATCGAAAATAATACAATTATTTCATCAACTTTGAAGATTGAAAAATTATATGAGAATCCAAATGATAATTCAAATCTTTTGCCATCAAAAAATGAAGATATTGAAGAAAGTTATATTTTACACGGAAAGAAAAAAGATAATAATTCAATTAAGACGTACAACCTCCGACCAAGAAAATATTTAAAAAATAAATATATAAAGGGTTATCCAACATCCGATTTTTCAGAATCTTTTAATGAAAAGGAAAGTCAAACAAAGCCCACGCCGAATTTAAAACAAAAATCCGAATCTAATAAAGTACAAGTTTTACCAAATCCTACTTATAATGAAAATGCTTACAACTCCTTAATACAGCAATGTGAAACCAAAGGGATTAATAATCCTATATATTCACCACAAAATATAATCTACGATCAAGATGAAATAATATCACAAATCAAAGAAAATATTGTACAGCAACAGCAGAATCAGGCATCTTTTGATAAATCCGAAGATTATCCTGATATTAAACAAGTTACTTCTGACAAATTGCATAACAATATTTTTAACGAAAATGATTTTCAAACAGACACCTCAAAACCACATGATTCATTAGATTCCCCAAAACATACCATTTCCGGAGATGTATCATCATCCGGAAAAAAAGTTGATGCGATAATTAACATACCTATTACCAACAGAAAACGTAATCATTCAGTGAACAATATTAAAAACAATAAGTTTAGACACAATAAATTACGTAAAAAAATCGTCAAAAAATATAAACCGAAAAGTTTCAGAAAAAATAACAATAATGTCTTCATAAAAAAACAAAATTTTTCTAAAAATAAATATATCAATTATCCAAATTTCAAAAATTTGACAATTAACTCATATGATAAGAACGAAGATAGTCATAAACAAACCGATAAAGGTCAAGAAAGTGACGTACATGAAGTTAACGATAAAATGCCAGGTGATTCTAATCAGATCGAACCATTGGATTTATCGATTGATCATTTTCGCCCATCAAGTAATGAGAATAATAAAGTATTAATTCCAGATCAACCCCACACTTATGATTTGGGAAATAAGGATAATGTTATATGTTGGGACAGTTTTTTAACAAATATGCTAAAATTGGGTCGTACAAAATTTACTAGTATGAATGAGGAAGATGGTAAAAAGAGAGAATATTATATCGAATCAATAGTATTGCTTAAAAGCAACCCCAACGAATTGGAATCCAATAACGGGCAAGATGAAAATTTTTTCAATAATAAAGATCATAATTATACTATTACCAAACCTTCGGAAAGTCAAATAACTGAAGATGTTAACATACAAGACAATGGCTTTAATGAATCTTTAAGACAAAATAATAATGATGATTCTCGGGAATGTATACCGATATATCCCGATAAAGAGAAAAGCAACACTGAAGAAACAGAAGACATCAAAAAAAGTTTACAATCTTGTTTTTATTTTCTGTCATTATCTAAGGGATCTAATGATACACTAAGTTGCTCAGAAGAAAATTATAAAGAATGTAATTATTATGATGATAAGAAATTTAATGCTTCTAAAACATTTAAAAATACACGCCAATCCGAAACTAGAGATTTGTCATCAAATAAAGATAATAAAAGACAATGTAAAACAAATACAAACTTTGAAGATATTACACGCGAACAAAAACTTAGCCCTATAAACGACTGGTCTGATGAGAAAGAACAATTAAACGACCATATCATAAATTTCTCATTAAAAAACAATCCAATTGATAACACAGAACAAGAAATATCATTGTTAGGAATAACAAATTCAAACGCATGGAATATTTGTTGTGAAAAAAATGTAACCTACGTGCCTGTTGATTTCTATTCAGATCCAGAAATCTTAAATGAAGAGATAAAGATTTTATCTCCAAAAATAAAAGACGGCAAAACACTTAATGAAATAAATGTTCCAAAAAGAATAGATGATACGCATACTAGAAAATATGATAGTGATTTGATAAACATGATAGCCGAATTCATGGAGGATGAAAATTCTAATACATTTATGGAATTTGAAAATGTTGATATGGAACTGCAAAAAATATTTCACGGTGATCTATTAGACTCTATTTTCATAAACGATAATAATTATGAAAATATGGAATTAGATATTGATTCCAACACGGTTGACATGTAAAAGGAAAATGATAATATTAATATTTCTTCATATAACAATTGTGATAATATTGTAAATTTGTGAATTTAACATTAGCATTGATAATATATAAACAATAATGATTTATGAAATAAAAATTAATATTTTTTATTTTAATAGTTTTTGTATTTATTTCAGAATGCAATGAAAATAGCTTAAAGAAATTTAAAGAATAACATTTTCTAAATATTTTTTTATCTCAAGTTAAAAGATTAATGTCATCCAATGATAATATAAATGAACATTGTTCAGAAAGTAATAAAATTATTCTATAGATGGGAATATCTGAACAATCTTTATATACATTTTATTTATTATCAAATCTTTTAATCGGACTTATAAAAATTTTACTTTTAAGAAGTTACGTTTTTTTAAGAACCAAAACAATTAGCATTTTTTCATCATTACTCTTAGATGTTACTGTGAGGAATTATAAAAATTATTGAAGAAATAAATTCAATTTTATTTAAAAATTTTCTTTTATATATTTTTCTTTTGTTTTAAAAGGAATAAATCCAATTGCGAACTTTTATAATTCCTTTTAAAATACATAATTATCTCAATTTTATATCCTCCACATAGAATAATTATTCTGTTTAATTTTTTATATAGAATATTTACAAAGTTTTGAGTAATTTTTTGTAATTACAAAAAAAAATAATACTCACATGGTTTAATGGGCATGAAATGCTGACCAAATCCCAAATCTGATGGATTCAAAAATCCCATATAAAATAATTCGAGTTTATTTTTAAAAAATTCAAAAACAAAAAGATCACGGCCATAATCAATGAAAAAACTTTTATAAATGAACGTTTCATTTTTAAAAAATACATGGATACATCATATATTTTGGCAAATTCTATTCGTTATTTTCGGATGTTTAAAATAGGTAATGTATTTTAATTCATTTTATATCCAATATCTTTATCGCGATATTATAAAAAAGTCTATTAATACCGAGTTGATTTGTGTATCAAATGAATATTTAATTATCCTTTTAAATTTAATTTTATAAAATTTACTCTTCTCTTCTCACCAACTATCTATAAATTATAATAATTTCATCTTTTTTATTCAATGTCCACATATACTTTTTCTAAATTTATTTCTGCCACCTACATTATTTTTGTTATATCTGTCGTAATCATAAAGATAAATTGATTTTAATATTCAATAACAATTATAATAATATTACATGTGGTTTAACAATGAGATAAATAAATATTTTTCATCTGATAATATCAATTCTATCTACTCTATTGGTCCATAATAAATATAATTATCTTTTGTCTCTGAATTTTAATTCGTTTTATAATCATTTAGAATGTGAAAATCGGAAATTAGAAGATAATAAACATTTTCATTTATTTTCTAAAAAAATCATTTTTTCTTATATTTATAAAATTTGTTTTTATATTTATGAAAATTGTGTATAAATATAAGAAAATTGTGTAGAAAATAAGATTGGTTCTTTTACTCCTTTTTATATTATAAATTAATATAATTTTTTTTATAATCGACTAGAAAACTTCTATAAATAAAAGTTTCACCAAAAAAAAATAAATTTTCTTTTTTTAGTATTAAAAATAAGTTTAATGTACAAAAAAGGAAAGACCGATGTGTTACAAAATATAGAAAATAATATATTTCATTTCGAATCAACAAGGTCTTAAAACTGTCAAAATATCACTGAAAAAAAAATATTCGAAAAAGATCTTTTTTTGGTATATAAGAAGCAGAGTAAATTGAAAAGAACCCATGCATCGAGATCTTTCTACACGCGAGCCCGAACAAAAAAATTCTAAAGTGAAGACTAAAAAAGATTTTAAAATTTTCTCTCCGCAAAGCTTTGCCGAAACCTGCAAAGAATATAGAATATTTAACACTCTCAGAATAACAGAAAAGCCAACCAAATTTCCATTAGAAAAATATTTTGAAGTAAAAAAATTACAGCCTACAGTAAATAAACTAGTAGATAATTTAAGTATTGAAATTAAAGAAAATATAAACATTATTAGAGAAATAGTAGTGGATGCAATAAATGCAAAAATCGAAAACAAATTAGATATTCATAATTCATTGGAAAATAAAATTAATAACTCCAATCTTTCTACATCACTGAAAAAAATACTTAATTACAATATAAAAGATAAAACATTTATTTTATTCATTTTAATGGTATCATCTAAAAAATATTCAAATGACAAACTCAATATAACATTCTTAAGAACAGATTATATATTAGATATAAACAATGTTATGAAACAAATAGAAATTAACAGTATAGCATTGGCTAATTACGCTTTCGCCGAAAATCTTTATAAAGTACATAATACATTTAATAAAACCTTGGAAAGTATAGGTGGAGAAGAGGTAACCAATATGTTAGTCAAATGTAAAAATATATATGAAAGAAGATATAAAAATATGATAAATAAAAATAAAAGTTTAATACAAAATTATACAATTAAAGATGACGATGATATCAAAGAATGTATTACAAAAGAAAATAAAGAACGCAATAGTATTGATACTATAGTTTTAATGATAGATAATAACGATGACAATATGATAGATAAAATTTTATTACAAGAAAGATGTCATAATAAAGGAATGGTATTAATAACAGTAAAAATAGAGGATATGATGGAAAACTGTACATTTGTACGTAACAACAATATATTTTGCATCCGCTGTTTAAATCCTAATGATTTCTTCGAAGAAAATGAATTATTTTTATATAAAGAATTTTTTGATTTTAGAAAGAAATGTAACCATAAAAATAATATAACCAATGACCATAACCACCATAATCCTGAATCTAATAAAGACGACATATTAGTATTTTATAAATCACAACCAATAAGTATATTATATTACCGTTATTTCTATAATTTCACGCATTATACTACACCAATTATAATTTTTAGAAGAATTTTAGAATCTACATCATCTATATCTTTACCGAATATTCAAACACAAATATCCACACTAAAAACCATATCTTCTATATTAGAAGAAGAAGATTTAAAAAGATATTTATCAAATGATGAAACACAGGAATATCAACATAGTTTAGTAAAATATTTATTAAACGATAAAAAACACAATGATGATTATATAAAAAAAAGTAATGTAGAAGGTGGTGGTAACGTAAAAGAATTAAATGAAGATTATAATAAAACGAATGAATATAAAAACAATAAAATATATTCTAACACTGATTTGATAGATATCTTAGATAATAATTTTACTAATAATATATTTTCTATGGAAAAAATAATTGGAAAAACATTTAAAAATAATTTTATTAATGAAGAAGAAATAGAAATAATATCAGAGATAGGTGTGGCCGGATATAATATAAAAGGTGAATATACTGATATTTCATATGTAGTAAAAACTAAAAATAAAGATAGTATAGAATGTGGTATAACTAAAGGATATGGAGGATTAGATACTATAGCAGATATTTAATATTGGGTATATCTTCATTTTAGGTTATAAATGTTTTACAATACATTTTGTCATTGTCTAAGTTAGTTTCATATTAATTTCTTGAAAATATTAAAGACCTTTATTTATTCGAGTGTTTTATTTCTGATTTTTATTTTGTAAATCATTTATATTTTAATTTCAAAGATCATTTATTTTCATTTTGAAAAGTAATAATAATATTTATTACTGACTCTCATAATCTATTTTAAAACTTTTTATAAAAATTAATAAATATTCTTGTATGTTAATAAAGACACATTAGAAAAGATTAGTGAAGAAATAGATAAAATTTTATTTATTATTTTATTAAATATCATAAAAATCATTTTTTTTAAATGAAACTTTTATTATAGAAATATTTTAATCGGTAGTAATTTGCCATAGTTTATGACCTTTGGTTTCTAAAACATATTTAAATTTGTATTAATTGGTTTTGTTACAAATATGCATTAGTTTCACCTTACTTTATATTTTAAAATATTCGGATTTTGCATTGATACTTCACCATCTCTCTCATTTCTTGAAGATCTCGAATCTCTTTATTGTCATAATTTTGACCGAAAAGATCACCTTTTAATTTTATATTAGATAAAAGAATTAATTTATTTAATCTAAAGTTTCACGTACAACAAATCTCAATAAATAACATTATATTATATTTATCCTCTCCCACATAGATCAATAAACATTATATTATTTTATTAATTATATTTATTTAAATAATTTTATTAAACATAATAAACCAGATATTTTTATATATGATAAAAAAGATAATAATATAAAGATTATTAAGATTGAAAATATAATAATAAATGATTATAATGTTTATTGGTCTATGTTTGAGAGGATAAATATAATATAATATGAATTATTATTATATATAAATTAAAATCTTTTTACAAAACAAATATAGAAATAATACATTTGGAATGGTTTGAAATGGTATAATAATTAAATTCAATAAGAAGATTATAATTGAGTTTTAAAAGAAGAAAAGGAAATAATAATATATTAATTCATATGCTAACATCATATACAATCATATACAATCATAATATCATTATATCATTATAAAATAGAAATAAAATTATCATTACACTTAAATATAACTTTATTACTATTACACCATCATATTACTATTTCCTCTACTCACAAAAACAATTTCCCTAATATCAGTATTATCATTGCTATCACCAAAAAACAAAACATTATTTCTTACCTACAATTTTTTCTTATTAACACATTCTCATACAAAACATCTACCTTCTTACAATGTATCATTTAATTCCCATTTAATAAATATATTTGATTTTCTACCCTTATGGATATAGGTCTTAAATATTTTTTCCTCGGTTTACTTTTCGGCAGCAAATATTATCTTAGTAATATTATTAATATATTAGTAATATTTTTATTCTTCTATACATTCTTTAAATGTAAAATAACCTTAATAGAATATAATAATATAGGAATAATGGTAGTAATGGCAATCATAGAACATATTTTTACAGATATAATTATAAAGAGTATATTTTATAAAATAACAATATTCAGAATATTATTGCATAGTAGAATATTCAAAGGATTATATTTTATTTATAATTTAATGATTGTTTCTATAATATTCATATCTCTTTTATCTGCTATATATTCTATGTATAATACATATAATAGTACAGAATTGGTTGTAACAGGATTATATGGTTATGTTAGACATCCATTATATTTATCATTGTTTATTCTTATATCGTTTATATTGGTAAAGATACATAGTTTTATTTCATTGATATTTTTTATTTATAATAGTAAATATATTCATAGTAAAATAAAAGAGGAGGAAGATGAATTGTGTAATAAATTTAATGGGTATAAGAAATATAAAGGAGAAGTGCCATATGGATTATTTAATATTAATGATTATATTTAATAGTTATAAGAAATAAATAATATTTTTTTATTATAATTCTATTGTGACTGTTGTGTGATTGTTATTTTTATTGTTTTTAATATTTCTTTGTTATTGTTATTATGATTATTTATGTTATAATATTTAAATTATTATCTTTTTATCATAATTATTGTTTCTGTTACATTATTCCAACTCTCCTTTATATTTAACCCTCATATTTCTATTATAATTCTTTTATCATAATTTTTTATTTCTATCATAATAATAATTTTACTTTCCCACCCCATGAAAAGATCCCACTCCAACAAATCCCTATTATCCACATCCTTCAAACTATCCACAACATCTGAAAAGACGATTTCCACCACAGAAAACTATTTCTCATACAATACGACATCCACTTTCATCGATAAAAATTTATCCCAATGTCAAATAATAGAAAACATTCCTTTAGTAACCAAAGAAAAGCTAAAATCCATTACCATAGAAAATCATGGAAGAAATACAAATTTTTCAAAATTTACATCATGTGGTAGATTTAATTTAATATATTCTACCGGTGGTAGAATAGCATCTACAGATTATAAAACAAATAAAATATTTTTTGAAAGAGTCTTGGAACCTATTGTGCATGCACAGTATTTACAATCAGAAGAATATATAGCTATATTACATCCAAGATTGTGTATATATAATAAAGATGGTGTAGAAGTATCAACTGTAAATTTATATGGTAAAAATATGACATATTTACCATATCATTATCTTTTGGCAATAGCACAACATAATAAACTTACGTACATAGATATAACAACAGGAAAGAAAGTAAAAGAGATAGATTCTAAATTTAGCCATATTTTAAAACAGAATAAAGGAATAATATATTCAACGGTAAATAATAAAATAAATTTATTTTCTCCAAATACCAATGAAAATAAAAATAATAATGGTAATCCTATAATTTCTATATTAGCACATAAAAATAACATAGATACTTTAGAAGTAAATGATAATTATATTTATTCTACAGCCAATAATATTCTTAATATCCATGATATTAGAAATACATATAAACACGTAGAAAGTACCAATATAAAATATAGAGCATATACATCCTCACTAAGTGATAATAATGTATTAGCATTATCACATAGAAATAAGATACAAACATATTATCTCAATAACACACATAATCATAGTCATACTATAGAAAATAATAATGATATTATAAAAGATAATGATATTACAAATAATAATAATACCATAGAAAATAATAATATATCTACAATTTCCCCGTATCTCTCAGGTAGAATAAAAAATAATATTAGTAATCTAACTTTTATACCCCATGAAGATATACTCTCCATAGGCCATGCGAAAGGTATAGAATCTTTTATAATACCAGGATCAGGAAATCCTAATTATTCCGAATATGATAATCCATTCTCAGAAAATAGAAGAGAAATGAAGATAAGAAAATTATTAGAGAAAATACCAATAGAATTAATAGGAATAGAACATCCATTCGAAATAGAAGAGAGAGGTGAAACAAAGAAGGAAGAAATAAAAGAAGAGAAAAAGAAAAAGATATTACATAGAATATTCGATGAATAAAGATAATAAGTATTTAATATTTAATAGCTCATAGTTAACAGACAGTATTAATTGATTATGGATGTATTAATTGATTGTAATCTATAATAGTTGATTGTAATCTATAATAACAATAATTTATTATACTCCTATAAACAATAATCATATAACAATAACACTATAATCAATAACAATATAAACAATCTTCTAATAAACAATAATTATTTCCTTCTAATTTTATTTACTAAATCATCTATAAGTTCTTTTGACGTATTTTTTATTTCTTTTATTTTATCTTTTAAATTCTTACTTTTATTTTTTATTGTATGTTTCATATGTAAATTTTTATATGAATATCTAACATCGTTACTTTCTTTATTTTTTATTAATCCTAAATTATCTATTTCTTCTTCTATTGTAATTTTACCTGTAGCTCTAGTAAGTGTGGATGTTTCATCAAGGAAGGGTGATGATTCTATTTTTTTATTTATTTTAATATCCACTTTCTGTGTTATATTCTCATTATTATCTTTTATAATATTTTTATTTTGTCCCAATTTTTTTATTTTCTTTTTTTCTATTTTCATTGTATCCATAACGATTTCCTCATATTTAAATTCTAATGGATTATTCCCACTATTTTTATCTTCTTCTACTTTTTGATCTAAAATTCTTATATATGCATTATTACCCTGATTATTTATAATTTTTTTAGCAATGGAATTTCCACTGCATCCCATTCTTCTAACCTCCTCTATATTCCAATTATCAAATATTGTAGATTTTACATTTTCTCCATTTTCTCTATAATATACTGCACATTCTGAACATATGAATATACCTAGTTTTAAAGAACACCAGATAGGTGCTGTGTTATTACATCTAAAACATCTATTGTTGGAATGTAGATTTCTTAAGGATTTGAAAAATGAATCTATAATTGGACGGGATAGTGTCATTGAGGGTAAGAAAATGTTTTTTCATTAAAATGAGAAAATGCATTCAGATTGTTATAATTGAGTATAGATATAAATATAATAATATGTTGTGTGTTATATGGTTATGATTATGAGTGTTATATGATGTGTTATGTAGGTATGATGAGTATAAGTATAATAAAACTATATTATCATTATACTATCATTATACTTATATCTATACTAACATCTATACTCAATTATAACACATTATACTATCATTACAATTGTATTATTATTTTTGTTCTTCATGAGAAAAAGAGAAAATCCTTCACTTATTTATTATTAAGAATTATTCTTCTTATTTTAATTAAATATTAATTAAATATATTTATTTTTATTTTAGGTTAATTTTTCATTTATGTCAAATTACTCTTCATTTAAACAAAATTTCCACCCTTTTATATGTTTCCTGTATTTCCTATATTTAGTATAAAAGTGATAAACGGTAGAGTGCTTATTGCTGGTGGTGGTGGTGATATAAACTATGGAAAGAAGAATGGTATGGTAATATTGGATCTTTCTACATATAAAGAATATTCATATTTAGAAACAGAAGATATTATAACACATATTGATGTACAGGATAATGATGAATTTACAGTAACAGAAGAACAGAAATCAAATAATCAAAGTTTAGGTAGGAAATGTGAAGATGAAGTGTTTAAATATGGTGCACGTTTGTATGATCCTTTGGAAATGAATGAAGATACAGATTTTTCTATTTTTAGTGACCATGATAAAGAGTTGGAAAGCTTGTTGGTAGCAATAGGTAGTGTGAATTTTTATGTAGTAAGTCTTAAAAATAGTGTTTTGAGGATTATGTATAAGATAAGAAATAAAGTTAATCAGGTAAAATTTAATTCTATATTGTTTTATACAATAGATGGTAGATTGTATGTAACAGATAAATATTATTTAGAAGAAAATAAAGAATGTAATACAGAAGATAGAAAAGGAGATAAAAATGATGTAGAAGAAGAGAGTGATGATGAGATACGAGAAGAAAAGAAAGATGATAAAACAGAAGAAGATGAACAAGATAGTAAAGTAGAAGAAAAAATAAAAGGAAAAGGAAAGAAAGGTAGTACGACAGGAAAAAGTAAAAAACGTAATAATAAAACAAGACACGATAGTAACACTGAAGATAATAAACTAAACCATGATAATAACAAAACAGAAGATAATAATAACACCGATAACAATAACGATAATCGAAGATATAATAATAACACAGAAGAAATATTTGAATATGATATAAATATTTATAACAAAGAATTATACATAAATGAAAATAATAACAATTGGAATGATTTCTATATTACAGAAAATAAAATCTATAAAATAACAAAGATAGGAGAATATTACACATTTATTTTCAATAAAATAAAATATAAGATAAAAAATAAAAAACATATTAAATATAATGGCTACCTGATAATAACCACAGAAGAATCTATAATTTTTATGAGTGATAAAGAAACACCACAAAATGAAGATATTGAAGAAATTATATTAGAAGGTAGATATCCATTAAATGTTACAGTATACAACATACCCTCCATAACATCTATATCACAAATAGGATTATACACCATAGTAGGTACAGCTAAAGGAAAAGCACACATTTTCTATGAAGATAAATTTACAAGAAAAGAATCTATAGAAAATATGCCTATAACATCCATAGTATATGGTAATGATTATATATACTATAGTACATTTACAGGAGCGATAGGTAGAAAGTGGATAGGAAGTAGTTGGAAAATATATATTAGTGTATCCATATTGGGAGTGTTCATGGCTTTATTGGTAATGTTATTCATGGGAAAAGAATAAATAATAATTAAATGTTTATTAAAAGTATTTATTTAATTATTTTATAGTGATAATATGATAGTTTGGTATTATTAGATAGGGTTAGTATTATTGGGTAGGGTTAATATTATTGGTTAGGGTTAGTATTATTGGGTAGGGTTAGGTTAGGTTACCGCCAGTACTCTTATCGTTTCTATTATCATTATCATTTATACTATTATTACCATCACTTATACTATCACCCTTAACACACTTATAATAACTTATAATTATCTATTAATATTAATATAATGATGTTGTTCTACTATCATTTTTATAAAATTATCATCTGCTAATTTTTCTATAATATTTTCATTTTGTAATATTACTATAAGTGATAATGCTTGTGGATATACAATTAAATATTTATATGGTTTATTTCTTAAATATTCTAGAAATTTTAAATATTTTATATTTTTAGGATTAAAAAACCAATTATTTTTATAAAGAAATTGAATATATTCTGGATTACATAGAAGTTGAATAAATATTAAATCTGATTTAAGTGATGGTTGCATAAGGGTAATATAATTTAAATAGATTTAAATTTAGATAGATTTAAGTAGATTGTAATAAAAATAATTATTATAGAAATAATTGTTATTACAATATTGAATATAAAAGATTCATTACAATAAAAATAGTAAAATATTAAGTATAAGAACAATGATATCTATTATAATATCCATTACAATATATTAAATATACTCCATATTCCTATATCCAATATTGTAATGAATATAATTATTTTGATAAATATTTTTATAAACAAATACCCTTATATTATGTTGATAAAGATAAAAACACTTAGTGGTAGAGATGGTGAAATAGAAGTAGATAACAATACTACTATACTTGAATTAAAACAATTATTATCTACATTGGAAAATATACCACCAGCACAACAAAGATTAATATTTTTTGGAAAAATATTACAGAAGGATGATAATATGTTATCCGATTATAATATTGTAAATGGCAGTATAATACATATGGTATTGGCTTTGAGAGGAGGTTGAAATAAAATGTAATTTTTTAAAAAAAAGAATAAAATATATGTTGTAGATTAATGTTTTTAAAAAGTTTAAAATTATGGTAATATGAAATAATTAATTATAAGCAAGGATAAATAATAGAATATGGTTTAGAGTCTTTTAATATGAATTCGAATCTTTGAATATGAAAAGTTTTTAAAAAATAAATATAAATGGGATAAGAAAGAAGATAGGATGAAATAATTGATACAACTTAATTATATTTTTATGTTTGAGTAATATTTTATATTTTAATCTGTCATATTATATTATAAATAAATAATATAATTTAAAGATAATATATTTTCTAAGACGTTACAAATTTAATTAATATTATTTACAAAAGGAAATTTAAAATTGTAACAATAACTCAAGAAAGTTAACAATAGTCTAGGTTGTAAATATCTAAAATTCTCTAGAGTAAAATAATGTTAATATATTGATATGGATAGATTAATTGGTGTAATTATGTTCTGTATTTTAATATAATAAAAATATAAATTATGATTTAATACAACTGATTATAATTTTTTTTATATTTTTAAAGATTATAGGTAATAAACTTTTATATCAATAAATATACTAATACTATATTTAAAATTTACAATATGAAGTTTATATCATAAAAGATATGAAATAATAATATTATTTGAAATATATTACTCTTTACTAAACTTTATTGAATTTTTTTATAAAGTAAAATATAACATCTTTTTTGTACAAACCGATTTGATAGATTTAAAATAATATCTCTTACCTTGTCATCATTATATTTTTTCCATTTATTATGTTCATTTTTTATAGAAATAGTATAATGTCCTCTGTTTATCTGATGTCCACTATGTAATATTATTGCATATATTTCATATACTGAAGTTTCAATTTTAATATATTGATTGATTAGAACTTCTTGATTGTTTTTGAAAGGACGTATATTTTGATATCTATTCAATGTTAGAAATAAATATTTTGGAAGATATAGAAATTTTTTGGTATGGTAAATATTCTTGTTTTTTTTGATTGTAGTTTTTTTTCTACGTATTTTAAACCAGGAAAATAAATTTTTGCATTTGCATGATACATCGTGTGGTGGTAAATATTCCAAATATTTGCTTATGGAATGTTTTATACTGTATGTAACATCTAAATAAATCATGGTGTTAAATTCATTGTTTTTGTATAATGTTTTTTTACAAAAATTACAAAAAATTTCTGTTTTGATAAGAGAACTGGATAATTTTAGAATGTCTGGTAATTGTGTGATATTTTCCTCGTCGGGTGTAAAATCGTGGCCTAGGTTTTCGGATAATATATTACCAAAAATATTATTTAATACTTCTGCACAATCTTGTTGTTTGCGCGGGGAAATTTTAAAGATTTCGCAATATTTAAAATAACATATATCCAAATTAATGGCTGGTGTATTGGGCTTGTCTTTAGTCGATTTATATTTTTTCTTGATTTTTTTTCTATTACGTTTTATAAATGAACGTATTTTGTTTATCCTGTAAACAACTCGTTTTTGTATATTCATAAAAGATATTTTTTTGTCTTCATTCTTAATTTTTGGAGGTTTTTCAGAAACGCGACTTACTTTATCTTTTTCAATTTCGTATTCTGTATATAAATCAGTTATAAAATTTCTGTGCATGGTATTCGTTTTATCTTCATTTTGAACAATTTCTTGTATATCTTCCATATTCAAAAATAATTGTGATAAGACATTGAAATAACAAAAAAGATTTGTATTATATATACCAAATGGTTGCATGGGACATAAATAGATTATTTTTAAAAAAGATATTTATCAAGTTATATAAAAGAAGTAATTCGAATTTACCATAAAAAGAACGTATGTTGGAAATAGAAATTTTGAAAGCTAATGGAGTAATTTTATCAATGTTTTAAAGATATTATTTTTTTCCACGAGAGAAGAAGAAAACAATTTACCTACGAGGTATAATAAATAACATGTTAGGCTGATAATTTAGTTTTATATTTTTTAATTAAAGATAATTTTATTAATATGTTGTTTTTTATATAGGATCATAATTTCTTGTATGCATATGTAATAATAAACATGAATTTAAATATCCGATAAAATCGTTTTCGATATCCTATTTTGGAATAAGCCCGCTTAGTCCAGTGATCGTGGGGTGGTCACCAAATTCCGGGGTTCGAATCCCTCATCCAGAAGAATTTTCAAAATAATAATAATAATAATAAAAGGCAGAAGAGAAAGGTTGATAAGTGGGTGAGGGTTCGATAGCGCAGCATTAACTGTGTCTTGTGACGTCTCCACCAGATTAAAATAGTGTTTAGTTGGTGTAGTTGCAATCCCTGTATTGATTTGTGGCTCGATCAATATTATGTCAAGAAAGAGATTGGAATCTCTAAAAAACTGGGGGGCTGCAACGTGCACTATACGCAAAATCATAACGTTCTGAAATATACGATAAGATGGGATCAATGTATAACTGTAGCGAAACCAGTTAGTACAAACTTGGATGTGTTTAAGGAACCAAAGATCATAAACCACGGTAGCCGCAGCCGGCCGGGGAATTCCGATAAATAAAAGTTTCATTAAAAAAATGTTTTTAAATGCTTTTTAATCTTTTTTAAAGTTAAAAATATTATATTCGGGTTGAATGTGCTTATTATTTAAGTTAAAAATATAATGATCGATTAACCGATCCTTGTTTAACATTAGGTATTCTGCTTACCACAACTTAAAACATTCTTGTATAGTTATTGGTATCCTCGCTTTGCGTTTATATATTCTCACATTATACTGTTTATTGCCTCAGTGCTTAATCCTTAAAATGGAATAATAAATATCACTTTAATTGGTCTTATGATATTTCGAAGAACCAATTCCCTTATTTATTTAAAACTACCTTTATATTCATTTTGCAAACAAAATCATTTCAATTCAAATATAATACTTTAAGGATTTATATCATTCGTTATATTTATTTTATAAATTATTTAATTTATTATATGTTGTCATAAAGAAATTTCAGTGAATGGTTCGAATTTTTACGAAAAGAAGTTTTGAAAACAAAGAATAAAAATATGAATGATATATAAGCATTTGGTACATAAACTAATATCTTTATTATATATTCCTTTTAAAGTAGAAGTGATATTGAGTTATATATATTTATAATTCCTGTATTGAATCACGATTTGGTTAGTATTATATAAAGAAGTTGTAATCATTTAAAAATTATGATGATGGTAATAATATGTATATGGATAATTATATAACATTTTAAAAGCATAAAGTATATCTTTTTTAAATACTAATCAATCTTAATTATCATGAGTTCATTACGTATTTTGAATAATTATGAATCTTAACTTTTAATATCTGGCAATGGATACTCGAATTTTTTATATTTAAATATTCTTAATAAAACAAACTAAAATATCCCAATATATGATCGTCTTCATATTAAAATAAGATTTAATAAATATTAACATTTTCTGTAAACAAGAATATACGCATTGGTTTGTAAAGACTTGGACTTAAAGTTGAAATTACCCACTTTAATCAAGTGGTCATTACATTCGATCCATTTTATAGCTGGGTATTTTTTAAAATTTTTTCGTATAACTATTTTAAAATGCCCGTTGTGTAGGGTCTCTCCAGAATGAAGAATAACTGAATATAATTCATATTTTTCATCGTTTATTTCTATATTTTCATTTATAGTTATCATCTGATTATTTTTTTCCATTTTTTCATTATATCTTTTAAGAGTGAAAATTAAAAAAGATGGAAGGAAAGTAAATTTTCGATGGATGGTATCCCTATATGTTTCGAACTTGGGATCTGTATCATCATTTACAACATCGGTATCTTCAGAATCATCTTTCTGTTCTATGGGTGAGAACCTATGGCCACAACTACAAGTAACTGGTCTTGATGATGTTTCATTAAGAAATTTTTCTACCGATTGTTGTACATCTGACATTATATCCAAGTAAATTATATGTCTATATTCACTTTCATATACCTTTACTTTCAAACATTTTTTACAAATAAATAGAGATTCCACAAGAGATCCAAATAGTTTTATCAATGGCGGTAATTCCGTAATATTATTTTTATTTATGTCGAAACCAATACCGTATACTTGTTCAATGTACTCGTCAAATATTTTGTTTAAAATTTCAGAAACATCTTGTTGAATATAAGGATCGAAGTCATACATTTTACAAAATGTAATATAATATTCTTTTAAATCAAAAAATTTTTCATTTGAAGCCGTTACATATAAGTCTGTCTTGATATTTAAGTTAGTGGGTTTTGATCGGCGTTTTGATTTTATATTATTCACCGTTATATATTTGTATGATATTTTTTTACAATTTTCTTTCCATTTATAATAATTATTAATCATGAAATTAATAAATTTGTTCTTTGAATATTCACTACTTTCTTTTTTTAACCATAATATCTTCCTTTCATCTTTTAAATTAAACTTTGATGAAATTTTGATACGGTTTAAATCATAATTTATATTAATTAAAAAGTTATCTAAAAATCCGTATTTTAACTTTTCTTCCTTTAAAATCTCTTTTATTTGTTCGATACTAAAAAATAATTGTACAATAACATTAAAATAACAGAAATTACCACTGTTAAAAAGCCTGTAAATTTGCATATCCTTATATACCAAAAACATTTTAATTATTAAAATTTTATATTTACATGGGTTATTATACATTTTCTATTTTGGGCAAATTATACTAAAAATTTTAAATGGTTTTTACAGATTAAA
This sequence comes from Spraguea lophii, assembly GCA_001887945.1. Classification (NCBI taxonomy): domain Eukaryota; kingdom Fungi; phylum Microsporidia; family Spragueidae; genus Spraguea; species Spraguea lophii. The sequence continues at coordinate 28,769 of LDOQ01000106.1, read as the reverse complement.
ACAGTATTATCAATAATATATTATATGTCATTGATTTTTCTAAAGAATTCCATAAGTTTCGAGAAAATTTTCATTAATTTTGAAAAATATACAATATATTTTATTAATATGATTATAAATATGTTATTTTTCATCCTAATGAATAAGATTATAACACTGAAATTTATTAAATTTATAAAAATCTGTTTTTATTCCTCTACAAGTAGACCATTGTTATTCTTTATTAATCTAAAAAGGATTATTAATAATATGCTTTTTCAAACATTATTATAAGTTATAAAGCATCAACCGTATCAAATAATTGTCCGTTGAAAAAACATTATTCATAAGACATTTCCTTTTAAGAAATTGTTCATTTGTTGAGTGGATGAGGATTCAACAACGTGACATTAATTATGTCTTATATGATTGCTGAACTGCTATATTGAAGTAATGTCTAACTGGTGAAATTACAAGACTTTTATCGGGTTGTGACTCGGCCAGCATTATACCCTAAAGAGGTTAAGAATCTTTAAAGGGATGAGAGGGTGGAGATGATGTGCACTATACGCAAAATTCCAACGAACCAGAACATAAAATAAGATGAGATTAATGCATATATGTAGCAAACTCGATTAATATAAATGTAAATATGGTTTTGAAATTAAAGGTTATAAACCATAATATAATGCGACCAGTCAGGATATAAATAAAAGTTTTATTAAAAAAAATTTAACCAACAGAAAAGTACATACTACCTCTTTATACGTTCATATGTTTTTATTAAAAGTTTGCTTATTATAAGCATTTAGTGTTGTTTTCTATACGATTTTTATATGCACAAATTATTTATTCTTTATCCTTTATTATGTATATGAACATTCTATCAATTCATAATACTTTTTTATTGTTATAAATTTATTAGCTGTCGGTTCGAAAAGTATTAATATTATTATAAAATTATAAATAACACGATAATAACTTTATTTACAATCAGACTATTATAAATGAAACTGAGATTGAATATTAATTTTTTATTTTAGAGAGCTAAAATGTTAAATTGAAAATATAAAGCTTAAAAATGTAGTTCAAATAAAAAAAATACATTTTAAATAGCAAATTTAATAACAACATTAGATATATTTAATTATTAATATAATTAAACTTTTTCAAAGATTCTTGATAATAAATTTACATTTAAAACTATTTAATGTGATATGTATAAGATCACTGATGATATTTAGACAACAAATAACTATATACTTTGTTTGTTCATTTTGTTCTGTAGCTAAATTTAATCTGGATCTATATTTATTGAATATACAAAGTATAAAATTTTATTGTTCACACATATAAATAAAATCGGATTAACTTTTTTAATTAAATTTCGTATAAATATCTTAAATTTAGCAAATCATCACATATTTAATAAAGTGAAAATGATCAAGATATGTTTGAATGGGATTTGGATATATCTAGTGATATTTTTCAGAATATAAAAATCAGTGGATCATGTAAAGCGAGGCGAGTTGGTATATTTACAAAGACGTCTTTAGAATCAGCTATAATTGCAAATGTAATAGGGTGTTCTCCTACATATAAAAGCATATCTGATTGTGGAATTAAAAAATCAATTAGATACAATAATCAAGAAATAACGGCGGAGCTTGCATCTAAAAAAATTTTAACTGTTAATTATATGGAAGGATATGATTACAACCTTGATTATTATTTTAATAAAGAGGACAGTGTTTTCAATAATTTAATTTTCTTAGACAATCTGTTATGGGGAATTTTTGATGTCGATTATCATACCGTCTTGGGATTGAACAAAATTGGTAATGTTAAAGTTAAAAATCTCACACAACAAGAAAAAGTGAATCTGTTAAAAGAAGGTATTTTTAAAATGAAACCAACTATTTTGATTTTAGGGGATTATAGGTGTAATAGTGAATGTGTAGATGCATTGGATTTTTCAAAAGATATTCTCAGCATCGACAGTGATATTCAAAACATTATTGTTGTATCAAACAGTCAGGAAGTTTTAAAATATGTTGATTATGTATATTTTATAGAGCATGGAAAAGTTGCTTATAGTGGGGATAAAGAGAGCTTAAAAACGATGGATTATAACATATCGTATTTTTTTAACAAAATTCCAGAAGATATATTACAAAAATTTAAAAAATTTTCGGTTGAAAATAATAATACAAAGTCATATTTCCAAGGAAAAGATAATACATCTAAAAATAAAAACATTCTTTATACAACATTAACAGAAGAATCAGATAACCATCAATTTAGTTTTAATAATAGTATAGTGTTACTTGGTAATTTAGCAAGATGCACAATTATTTCACAATCTTTATATAAAATTATGATCACAATAGTTATGATTCTAATTTTAACCATTTTTCATTCTATATTAAACCGCAGTACCGATGAAAACATTCTCATAAAATATTCTAAATATGTTCTAGGTGATCTTGAAGAGTATAAAACAATACAAATTAATATAGATGATAATAATTCAATGGAATCTATTAAACCAAACAATGACTATAATACTACAAGAATAAATCAAAAACTTACGGAAGAAAATAAAAGCCAAACTATTAGAAATCCGAAATTTATTACAAAAGATGAACAAAACAAAGGAATAGCGAAAAATGAAGAACCTAAAATTCTCGATATACCCAGCATAAATAACGCTAATAAGGAATCGCATATGCGTCTAAATGTAAAAGATAGTAAAACAAAATTAGCTCAGACCGATGAACTTTGTTATGTACAAATAGATGAAAGTATCGATACAACACATAATCATTTAGTATCTACCGAAGGGAATATGTCTGAGGACAAAAAACACCATGAATGTATTAGCATTGGTGATAAGAAAAAAAGAATTTATCCTAATTTTCACATAACCCAAGATGAATATGTTACAGCGTATAAAAAAATATTTAATATACGTTCACCTGAAAAAATAATAACTACTTTTATGAAAGAGATATTTTCCTCTAATTTGATAATCAATTTTAAAAATGATTTCAATTACGATGTTAAAGGTATTGTTCTTACAAAATATGCAAACAATACCATCAATGTTGATATAAGGTTTTTCATATACAGGGTATTTGCATTTATAAACATAGTTAACCTAGTATGTATGTTATATATATTTCTAATCATTAATGTTAGAATCAGCGATCATTATTGGCACAATACCCTATACTCTTCATTTAGTTTAATCTCAGCAAATATGATATTAGAAATCAATAGTTGTGCAATAGTTTTTATGATATTCACTTTTATTACGCACGTTAAATTTAATATACCATTTCTTCTGCATTGGTTATTTCTCGTATTGGGATTTGTCTATTATATGATCTTGTATTTTATATTAATATGTAAAGAATACAAACCTAAAAATGATTATAATAAATGTTTTTACACTAGTGACGTTCTAAAATATTTCTTATATAATATAGCTTCGATCAAAAGTCGTACAATAACATTAATTGAGGAATACAAACCGCGTGATAACAAGAAAACTATTTATACAAGTATTTTTAATTTTTTAATATATTCAGTCAATCCTATATTTGTGATATTCAAAACATCAACGTTGACGTATATCATTTTTATCGTTCTAGTATTGGATCCTTATATATTAGGAAAACTAACATCTCTCTTTAAAGGATATTATATAGATATTGTAACAACAATATTTTTTCTGTGCATCCATCCATTATACGTGAAAGTAAGCATATGCGTAGACATCACCCAATATATATCATTTTATTTCAAAGATCATCTAAAAAAGGATGTAGAAAAACTTTTAGCAAAAAGATATACAAATGTATGTTATCAATATACACTTATTGATTTACAATCAGCTATGCCATGTATAATACCCATGTTATTTATTACTAATATGATGATTTTATATTATATAGTATTCTATAAATTTAGAATCTATGGAAATTACGCTAACAAACAAGATCCTAGAAAAGAAAATGATTAAGTAAAAAATTAATTAAAGTATTTGAAAGTATAATATTTATTGTTTATTTCATTGTTAACATATAAATTTTATTCTATAAAGTTCTTGTTTATCAAAATTCATTAATTTAGCGTCTAATCACAAACCAAAACCCCTTAATTATTTAAAACAATATGGTATATTTATTGATTTCATAAAAATTTATATTAACCTCATTTTACTTTATATTCCAATGCGTTAATATTTATATATATTACCCATATTCAATAATTCCACGACGTAATAAAATCCCAACTTACTTTTTTGAACAATAATGAACAAATCATGAACCAATATATAGATTATTTACATCCATATGGGTTCAAATAGCTTGTATTTGATTTTTATTAAACCATTTTATTTATGTTCACCGTATTTTTATAAGTTAAATAAAATTAATAACCAATATTTCATCCTTAAAATTATATTTATACCAATCCGGACCATCTATTTATTCTAACTGATCCATAACTATTATATACTTAATGTAATATTTTATTATTGCAATATTCATATCATTACAATATTTATAATACCATGTAATAGTACATTATGTTTATCATATCTTTTGTATTTAAGAGTATACATAACATAAATTTCATAATTTTAGAAGTTCGTTTTATTATAAATTAATTGAATAAATAATTCAATCTTATAACAATGATTCAATAGAATTTTTAATCAAATACTTGGATGACATGAGATAAGTATTGAAAAAACCATTGAAATATTAGATTAAAAATTATCCATACTGGTTTCAAAAAAAGAAATATAACTTAACCAATAATTTTTTCCAACTTCTACATTTTATTTTTCACCAAAGAAGATCTAAGTTTTATATCCTACATACAACACAAATAATAATATTTTATAAAAAAAATATTAAAATATTTATAATTTTCAGATATTTGTAATAACAACAAGGATAAGATTTATCTTAAAAAACAATAAATTTTACAATACAAAAACTTTATTATTATTATATTATTCTAAAAATACAATTGATAATGGTTATATTACTGTTATATATATCATTATTATATAATCCCATAAGAACAATAATTATCGTATACTTATACCATATATATCAAATATATTATAAACCTATATATCACTTATATCACTTATATTATAAACATATATTATACATATCACTTATACATCATATATAATCACTGATAATCATTTATTAGTTTATTATAATAATAACCCTATGTCTAAAAAAAATAATATTTTACCTATTATATTAACAACATCTATTATTATAACAACAACATATTATTTTTATAAGAAATACATACAAGGAAAAAAGAATAAAGAAATAAAAGATATATTAACAGAAATAATAGAAAAAAAGAATAATGGTAATAATTATTTTAGAAATAAAAAATATCATAAAGCATTAGAATTATACAATGAATGTTATAAAGATATAAATATAATTCTTAATAATAATAATGATAATAATAAAGATGAAGATAATAATACCATTAACAATATTGATAATATTAATAATGATACTAACAATATTGATAATACTAACAATGATATAATAATCGAATATAAAAATATATTAAATAATATATCAGTAGTATATTACATATTAAAAGAATATAATAAATCTATGAGATATTTAGATATTCTATCATCCATAGATAAATATAATATAAAGATGTTAAAAAGAAAATATGAAATATATAATAGTAATAATTATACTGGTAATGATCATAATGATAATGATAACAATGATAGTAACAATATAAATATTACTAATATTACTAATATGAATAATAAAGAAAAGAATAAAGAAAATAGTTTATTATTATTATTTGTATTAAATATTATTACTAAAGAAGATAAATATAAATTATTAGCTAATAATCTTCTAACAGAGATTGTTAACTATAAAATAAATAATATTAAAAATAATATTTATGATAATAATAATATTTATAAAGATATACCATCTATAACTAATATAAGATTTATATTAGAAACATTTAATATTCTGAAGAATAAAATAGAAGAAGAAAGAAGAATAAAAAATATAAGTATAAAAGAATTATATTATAATCTTTATAATTATAGTGACAATGATAACAAGGATAATGGTAATAATAATAATGATCATAGCAATAATCATATTAACAATGATAATGATAATCCTATTAAAGATAATAAAGATAAAGAAGTATTCTTAGATGCAATGGATGAAGAATATAAAAGTATAGATAATAATACGATAACCCTTACTAACCCTAATAATAATATTATTAATTCTATTAATTCTATTAATATATTGAATTTAGAAGATATAATATTATTTAAAGCTATAATAGAATATATTAAAGATAATATAGATAATAGTATTTTATTGTTAAAGAAAATAAATATGATAGAAAGTAATATATTTCTAAAATATCTTATTATTAAATATAATAAAGATAATATTGATAATAAAGACAATAATAATATTACTTCTAATAATGATATTAATACCACTGTTAACAATGATACAAATAACAATATTATTAACAACGATACAAATAATAATACTAATAACAATGATACAAATAATATTACTATTAACCCTAATCTCGATAATAATATAACATATAAATATTATAGTATATTAATATATAAGATTAATAATAATAATAAATATAAGAGTATAATAGATAATTGTAATAATATTGATAATAACAGGGTAACCTATACTAACCCTAATAATATGATAATAAAATTATTATTATTATATTTAAGAGTAATAGATAGTATAGAAAATAATAATATAAAAGATATTTACGATATTTATAACAATATAAGAGATAATTATAATGATATTGATGGTGATAATGATAATATAAATGACAATAATGATAGTAATAATGATATAAAAAATAATCATAATAATGATAATAATATTAAGAGTAATAATGATAGTAATAAAATAACTAAGAATACAACTAATACTAATATTAAGAATAATAAAATAACTAAGAATACAACTAATACTAAAACCAAGAGTAATAATGATACTAAGACTCGTAATATTAAAAATAATAGTATAATTAAGAATACAACGGATAATAAGAAAAATATTATTGATTCTATTGTTAATATAAAGATAGAAATACTTTGTATTATATTTGAATATTTATATTTTATAAAAGAATATAAAATATTAGAAGATATAATAGATAATATATATTCTATTAAAGATAATACTAAGAATAATATTAATATTACTACAGATTGTCGAGTATTTTTGTTTAAAGGATTGATTGAAGAGATAAAGAATAATAATCCTTTATCTTATTATAAAGAATCTATTAAGATTGATAAGAAATATTTTAAACCTTATATATTTATAGTTAATTATTTAATAAATAATAAAGATAGTAAAGAAATAAATGATAATATATCAGTATTGGATGAGTGTAAGAAATATTTAAATATAGCTATTGGTTGTGCTAATACTATGGAAGAATATTATGCTGCTGTGCAAGCTTTGGTGTTATTGGAGTTACAAGAAAATGTAAGTATGTATTATCCTGAATTAAATTTATAATATTAAATTATAAAAAATATAAGTGATGAAGATAAAAAGTGATAATACATTTATATTTTATATTTTTATTAATTACGTAATTAGATAAATAAAATCTTATTTATTCTTATATGGTTAATTTTTTTAATGAAACTTTTATTTATCGAAGTTTCCTGACCGGCTGCGTCTTTCTGTGGTTAATAGCGCCTCGGGTTTATAAAACATATTTAAACTCGCGTTTACTGATTTGTCTATAGATATAGATTAATGCTGTTTTGCCTCATGCTCTATACGTGAAATTATAAAATTTGCATATAGAGCGTGACATCGTGTTCCTTTCGACTTTTTAGAGATTCATAACCTTTTTTGGCATAATACTGGCCGAATTACAAATCGATAGGGGTTGTTAATTGCACCAATTAAACATTAATTTAATCTAGTAATTTGGTTAGTGTATAAGATATATCTAATGCTACGCTATCGAAGCTCCATTTAATAATTTTTTTCTTTTCTACTTTTTATTTTTTGAGAATTCTTCTGGGTAGGGAGTTAAAACTCGCCAGGCTGAGATTTGGTTACTGCCACACAATCACACAGTTAAGCAAGCTTTATATATTAATATTCTTAATTAAAATTTATTGAGGTAATTAATTATTCTTTTATTATAAAAATTTTAATTAAGTAAGTAATAATTAATTTTTTATGGAATAAATTCATTACGTTATTTAATAATTTTAATAAATTGGCAATAATTAATATTAGTTACCTTAAAAAACAGTCTTGAAATATGAATATAACAATAAAAATAAAATAGGTTTAGGAAACAAGATAAGCTGTTCGCGCGAAATTGTTTCTTTTTTTCGGACTTTGGGAGTTCTTAAACAAACCATAGATGTTCTTTATGTAGAAAGAATATGAAAATGATAAGAAGTAAGTTTAGTTATGGTTTTATTTTAAGATGCCACGGTAAAAGATGTAATAAGAAGACAATTTCAATAAGAGTTAGTAGTGTTTTGAGTAATATTAAATTACCTTTAATTATTATAATCCGAGCAATATATGAATGGACTCAAAAAAAATAGATTCAAACATATAATAAAGAGAATAGAAATATCATTCATGGTATGAAATCAATAATATCAAATTTTGAATCGTGTATAATAAAAAATAAAAAGATAGATGGTAAAGACAAATGGGTGAAATAGACGAGTCGGCTATTTCAAAAAGAAAGTATAATGTTGGAAGACTCAATAAACATATGCGGATGTTAATGGTATTGGTAAGGTAATTAAAGAAATGTTTTTCGATGTAATAATTACAAGAAATGCAAATTTTTTGAGGCACATTATTAAGAAACATGTCAAAGAAAGTTCAATAATAATGACAAATTGTTGGAAAAGATATGAAAATCTTCAAAATTTAAATTATAGGCATTTTAAGATTAGTCGTTCAAGAAACTTTTTAAAGTCACGAAACAAAGAAATAAACACACAAACAATAGAGGGCAAATTGGCACTGACTAAAAGATTATATAAAAATAAGAAATTTTTTACGAATGAAACTTTTATTTATCAAAGCTTCCTGGCCGGTTGCGGCCTACCATGGTCTGTGACCTTCGGTTCCTCGAGCGACATTAAACTTGTACTAACTGGTTTCGCTACGAATATGCATTAATCTCATCTTACCTTATGCTCCAGAGTGTTAGGATTTTGCGTATGGTGCGCGTCGCCGCCCCCACTTCCAGCTCTTAAGGAATTCCCAGCCTCTTTCGTTGCATAGTATTGGCCGAGTCACTAATCAATACAGGGATTGCAACTACATCAGCTAAACACTACTTTTTTAATCTAGTAGCGGGGCCGTCATACAAGGCACAGCTATGCTGCGCTATCGAAACCTCACCCACTCAACAACCTTTTTCTTCTCTTCTGCATTTATTATTATTTTTTTTTTTTTGTTTTGAAAACTTTTTCTGGATGAGGGATTCGAACCCGCCAGGCTTGGGGTTTGGTTACCACCCCACGACCACTGGGCCAGGCGGGACATAAAAATAAGAAAATCAAAGGTTAAACGAGATGTTTTGGAAATGATTTCACGATATTTTTTTTAAAAAGATCATAATTTCGATTTTATGAAAATTACGATTGAGCCAAAATGCTTAACAATAATTAAAATGCATTTTTTATTTGAATTCAATACTGTTTTTTAGGGTAATTAATATTAATAGTTTTAATAAAATTTATATCTCTTTTTTAGAGCAATACCCATAGATTCCATTATAAAAATCACGCCTTTATTCGTTATACTCCTTATATCTAATAAATCAAAATTATCAAATTCCATATATTTTTTAAGTTTAGATTCCTTTGTTTCGCGTTCTACTATAAATTGTGATGTAAGACATAAAAAAGTTGGATTTTTATTAATTTTTTCGAGTATTTCCGTTACAACTTTTTCTACCTTAAATAAAAGAAAAAACTGATATAAAATATATTGTTTGTTATCAATTAAAGTTTCTTTGCGCATGTATGTATATTTAGATTCATTTTTTATAAAACCAATTTCTTCTGATAATTCATTCCTCCAATAAGCAAGATTGTGAACATTTTGTGCATCAGTATTTGATGTAACTATACGCGAAAGAATATCATATTTTATTTTATAGATCATTTCTTTGATAAAATAAGTAATATCAAAACCTTTTCCGGTTTTTAAAGAAATATATATATGCTGGAGTATTTCATATTGTGCATCATAACAAAAAAGTGTTTCTTGTGAAATAGCTGTACATATATTTTCTATTTGATGAGGATCATTTTTATCTTTTATGAATTTAAACACTGCTGTCAAATATATTTTTATTATATCATATTGCTTTAAAGTAAAACGAATAACATAAGGTATTGTGATATTATTTACCTTATATAAAGCATCTATATACTTTTCTATTGATTCGACTATATTTCCTGCTGTTATATTTGGTTTTAAATCCAAATTCCACAATCCTATTATTTCACTATATGACAAATATTCATCATTCGGTTCATTTGATATTATTTCTGCAATCTCTTTTACGTTCCATCGATATAAATCTTTAAAGTGTTTTTTATATAAATCAACTGCCATATTGGATTTATAATGCTTTTCCGAATACACAATCCCCAATAATGGTGCATAATGAAGTGGTATTTCCATCCATCCTATGTTTAACCCCTTGCCAAGAGGACAAATTATATTTGAATGCCATTTTATTTCAAGTTTCTTGTGATTAAAATATTTAATAGATGGTGGGAAACGCGATAAAGAATTATGCTCGAGATTCAACTTTTCCAGAGATTCTAAAAGCAAAATATTTGAACTAATAAAGTTAATTTTGTTATAAGACAAATCAAGAATTTTCAAAAATTTTAAGCATTTAAAACAGTTATACACTTTTCTTATGTTATTATTTTTAAAAGACAGATTTTCTACAGAAATAAGTTTTTCTATACCTTTAGGGATTTTTTTTAAATGGCAAAATTTTAACTTTATAATTTTAATATTATTCGTTTCTGTATGATTTTCAAATATATTTAATCTGCTTTCGTTGTTTGTTGTAAATTTACATGATACACTGATTTTAGTAATATGTCGTATACAAACTAAATTTTTTATTTCATCTATACAATTTACTCGTAATTTTAATGTAACTTCCTGATAACTTATATCATTTAAATTATCAATTATATAAATATTATTTTCACGTAAATCTAAAAACTCAAGATTCGCAAAACCAGTTAATTTATTATCAAAAATAGATATATTGTTTTTTCTTAAGTATAATTCTTCTAAAGATGAAATATTTCTAGCATTCATAATAAATTTTTTTATATTATTATCACCTAATCTTAATACTTTCAAAGATGGAACAGCATTAGCACATATATAAAAATTCTTAATTTCATTATGATTTAAAGCCAAGTATGTTAAATTAGGAGCTATAATGTCATCTATATTTATTTTCCGAATATTATTTGAATCGAAAGCAATTAAGTCTATGTTGTTTATCATTAAAATACTCATAGGAAATTCGTTAAAATTATTACTATTAAGAAATATTTTTTTTAAAGAACAATCTTTTAACGTATTCATATCAATTCTATTAAGTTTATTGTTTTTTGCATGAAATTCTTCCATATTTTTAAATTTGAAATTTTTTGGTATAAACTGAAGATTTGTATTATCCAAATATAAAAATTTGAGATCTAAAGTATTCATCGTATTAAAAAAATTGATATGATTATTTTCTACTGTTGTAAACATATTGGGAACAAATAATCCTGTGTTGTGGGATAAATTTAGAATTAACAAGTGTTTGAGTTCATTAAACACAATTGGTATATGTATAATACAGTTTTTCTCTAATTCTAATATCTCGAGCTGTTTCAAATGCTTAATACCACTGGAAATCATCTTTATACTATTTTCATTCATTTCCAATTTTTTTAAATTTATTAAAGAAAAAATAACAGTTGGTATTTCTGTAAAATTATTATTGTTTAATACCAAATGCTCTAAATTGATTAATTTTTTAAAATCATCAGATAATGTTTTTAAAAGACAATTTTTTGCTTTGAAACTTTTCAAACCTATACATTCATAGATAATTCTTGGTATTGATTGTGATTCGTTAAGCGTTGCTATCCCGATAGAAAAATAAAAAACATCCACATATATATTTGCACTTATCGAATTTAATTCTTGTATATAATCCTCTTGGTGTAAAATAATATTTCCGGGATTTTCTGTTAATAAAATCAACTTATCAAAAAGTGACGTTTTCAAGTCTACACATAATACCACAACAAAATAGAAAAACATAGTCTAATATTTACCAAAATATAAATCATTTTCAATTTTCTATTTTAAATGATACACTTAGATATATAAAGTTAATTTTAATATATACCATTAACTTATTCTAGAAAACAAAAAATACCGACAATCGAAGTATTTTTTGACAAGCGATCTTTATTATTATTCTGTTAATCTATTTGCTTGGTTAAAGGGATAAATATTATTTATGAAGCATATTCGATAATGATACATTTTAAGTAAATTATAAAACTCTATTACATGAAAATTCAATTGGTTTGAAAAAGATTAAATCGAAATTTTTTATTTATCCAATTCAAAATTGTAATAATTACTCCCTATTCTTTAAAATCTTTCTATTTTTTAATATTTTTTTTGCTTTTCATTAGGGAAAATCCCTTTCATCTAACTATTACTATGATCTTATGACACGACACTCACAAATAATAAAAAATTGAAATTTTGGAATAAGGATACTGAGGGTTTTCAACTCAAAAAACTTCATTTCTGGGATTATACCTATAACAATCATGTCTCTAAAGTTTCAGTTACAAATAACTCATTAGGTTCAATGCTCGTAGGTGATAGCCAAATTTTAAGTATAACCAGTTTAAATATCTTATATACAAAATTTTAAAAAAGGAAAGGCGAGATTAAAAAAATAAAAGAAATAGTATGAATATGTTATAATTAGATGACACAGCTTGGCCCGTATCTTGCATGATTTTTGCACGGTGCTAAATAAATTATTAACTAATATATCTGTTATTTTGTATTGCTCAGCGTGTTGATAATACAATAACAGGAAAATACTTAACAATCCCAAAAAATTTAGAGGTCGTAACGATAAACACAACCATGAACTTCAAGTACTTTAAAATATAAGATCTAATTAAATTGATATATCTACTGTAATATTTAATAAGTATAAATCAAAAAATTTAAATAATCAAAGACTACAGATTAAGTTAAACCGAAACATGATAAAAAAACTTCATAAATAAAAATTTCTTTTAAAATAATAAACTACATTTTTAAAATTTAAATTACAATTTACTTTTATTTCGAATTTACTTTTTTTAAGTGGAACCATACATCTCATTCCATTCTTCATAAAATTTTAATTCTTTCTCACTTACACTCTTTCTTATCTGTTTCATGCTTTTTATAAAATCATTTACATCTATCTCCCTTATAGTATCTTTACTTTCTTTTAATTTTCTTATATCATCTATTTCTCTTAGTGGCTCCATCACTGCTTCTCTGCATAGATTGTAAATGTCAGATCCTGAATAGTTTATCGTTTTTTGTGCTATGCTTTGGTAATCATTTTCTGTTAAGTTATTTTTATAATTATGTTTAATTAATAATCTTTTTATAATTTCTATTCTTGCTTCCTTGCAGGGTAGAGGTACATATACTCTCTTTACTAATCTTCTTCTTGCCGCATCATCTATTTCCTGTGGTCTATTTGTTGCACCAATTATAAGTATTCGATCATTGTCTAAAGACCTAGCACCGTCAAATTGTATTAAAAATTCTGTTTTTAATTTTCTGGAGCTTTCATGTTCTCCATCACTTCTGGCACTTAGGAGAGAATCTATTTCATCTATAAATATTACTGATGGCTGTTTTTGTTTGGCTACATAGAACATTGCTCTTACCATTTTTTCTCCTTCTCCTATCCATTTAGATGTCAGAGAACTTGCTGAGATCGAAAAAAATGTTGCATTACATTGTGCCGCTATACATCTTCCAATCATTGTTTTTCCTGTTCCTGGTGGTCCAAAAAGAAGAAGACCTTTTATTGGTGATCTAAGGCCTGTAAAGAGTTCAGGCTTTAACATTGGCCATATGATAATTTCTGTGATATTTTTCTTTAATTTTTCTAATCCTGCAATATCCTCCCAAGTAACACTATTTTCATTTATCATTAATATTTCAGATTCTATCCTATCTAAGATATATTGATCAACGTTACATTTTTTTGCATCATCGGACACTCTTTCTTTATCATTCTGTTTTTCTTTTACTTTCGATGATATTTCCCCGCCACTTGCACTTTTAAAATCTGTTTTTCTCACGTTTATTTCATTTTCTTCATTCTCTTGAACAAAATCATCATCACAAAAAAAGTCATTTTCTATTTCTTTACAATCTTTCAACATTTTTTCTATTTCACTTAATTTTAAAATATCATCATTCGAAGAAATATTCATATCTTCCAAACTTATTGGGATATTAAAATCTGCTAGCAAAGGTATTAAATTAGTATTATCTGAACATTCAGCGAGAGTATGTTTATATAATGATATAATATTTTTAGATGGTTTATTTTCTTTAACTGATGCAGTAGGATTACATAAAGGTAAATCATTATTTTCGTTTTCTTTTTGTAAATCAAAGTATTCTTTGAACATAAAAAAGGGTTAAAATTAAAAATTAAATAGACATAAAATTATAATTAAATATAAATAGTTGAATATTGATGATTTCTGGGCATAGGAAAGTCACATCGAGGGAAATTTTTAAAATATTAAATTTATTAAAAGCAGACATTCATTTTTATTAAATTTCAAATCGTTTGATTTAGAATTAAGAAAGAAAACATTGATATAATCTTAAATAATCATTATATCGTTGATTCATTAATGCCTCGTGTGGTTTATACCATAAAAAATTAAATTTATTTACGTTAAAATATTTTTATTGTTTTTAAAATTTTCTCGAATTTGTAAAATACTTAATATTGAAATTATTATAAATCGACATGGTGAGATAAAAAAAAATAAAGATAATTATTTGGATGTCGGAAAATAAAACATTATGAAAGATTCAGTTAAAAAATCGATTTAAAATAACTTTAGCTATACAAAAAAAATTTTGATATAAAAAACAACATTGAATCTAAATTGTAGAATAAAACCCATGATATTTTTATAGGTTGGATATCTCAACAAGATATTTAAAAATTTAATGGTATATTGACATTATACGGAAAAAATTGGTAAGGAAATATAATCAGTGAAATTTTCCGACAGGAGTTTGGAAAGAAGATTTTATATAATAAAACATATAACATTTGTAAAAGTAATTGGACCGGTAAAAATATAAAGCAAAATGATTTTTTGCTTGAACCATTCCAATTCAAATATGCAAACTTATGGCTTGTATCATAACTAACAATATAAAATAATGAATTAGTTATATATCGGGATTTCTTGAAGATATCTGATTTTCTTAACAAATGTGATTGTATTAACATAAAAAAATAATCCATTAACATTTTTTTGGTAGAATAACCAATTTTTCATATAGACAATATAGGACGAAATATCTATTTAAACGTATTTTTACATAAAAATTAAAAATAGAATTTGATGAAAATTGGAGTGTTTCCGAAAACTCAATCAAATATAAGAAGAATTCTCTTGAGAATAATATTTTAATCAGAAGGATTTTTAATATTTCAATATGTAACTTTGAGAATTTATTGGTATTAATTTTTTTTGTTTATCTTCATTTACTATGCTGGTTAAATTTTTAAAGAGAACAAAAATTCTTTATTCCTTTTATAATAAATAAAGAAAAGGAAAGATTTATTATTCCAACAAATATCTTTAAATATTATTATTGTTATTTATAAGAAAAGGTAAATTGTTTTTATTGTTTCATATTCTCTTTATTAAATCCTTTATTAAATCTTTTACGTAATATTTCTAAGTTTTTTAAGTAAATACAAAAAATTATGAGATATCCATGTTCAGTTTCGTAATAAGAGTTCTTCTGACATGTAATTCGGTCTGGTCATCTTTTCTAGATCAATTTAACACTCTAGCACTCGATCAACATCATCCATTTTCAGAAGAGGATCCATTATTTATTGAACTTATGCAAAGTCCGTATATATTGGAATTATCAGAAGATGTGGGCTTTTTGATCGTAAATAAAGAAGACGGGGATGCAAGTATGCCTATGATTATCTGCGAACTTGTTAAACTGAATGGATTAATTATGAAAAATTGTGGTTTGAATAGTTTACCATATGAATTTGCAAAATTACAACATCTTAGATCACTTGATTTATCACATAATTGCTTTGATGAAATTCCACAAGTAATTTTTTCAATAATAAGTTTAGAAAGTTTATATTTAAATTTTAATTCATTAGGTAAAATCTCGGATTCGATTCTAAAGTTAAAAAATCTTCAATGTTTTGATATATCAAACTGTTTACTTAATAAAATAGACATAAGCTTTTCGGAGTTACCTTTATTGACTCAATTAAATATATCAGACAACCCAGGTCTTTTTCGATTATCTAACAATCCATTTTCAAAAACAGAAAATATAATCCTGAATGAAATGTTTACAAATAACTCCATAGAATCTTTATATATTGCAGGAAACACGTTGGAATTTTTACCGGATAATATCATTTTCATCAAATTAATAGATTTAAGAATAAGTGAAAATTTATTGGAAACTTTACCACCTGACATGAGTAACTTTAAAGCAGTACAAATCTTAAGGTTAAATCGTAATAACTTTACAGAAATTCCAAAATCTTTAATTCAACTTGTGAATTTAAAGGAATTGTATATGAATAAAAACAAAATTAATGGGATGATTACATTTAAGCAAAACGAACTGGTAAATCTTCAAATATTAGATTTATCGCATAACATGATAAAAAGTATAAAAATACCAAAAAATACTTTCAAATATCTGGTAATTTTAGATCTGAAAGTCAATAACATGCGGTATTTGGATAGAAATATTCATCGTATAAAAAGTTTAAAAAAAATAGATCTTCGCAATAATGCAATGATGAGACTAAATGGGAATTTTCCTTTGACAAATAATCTTGTGGTAAGAGTAACTGTGATTGACATTTTATATACTAAAGAATTATTTCTCAATCAGAATATCAAAAAACTATATATTAATTGTTATAGATCATCAATTATGGAAAAGTATTTATTTAAGAACGTAGTAGACGATTCGAAGTTGCAAGCCTTAGAACTTGATGCGTGTTATTTACATTCTATTCCGAAAAACATATCAAATCTAAAAAATCTTGTAGAGATATCATTGGAAAATAACTTTCTTACTATAGTAAATAAATCATTTAATGGTCTTACAAAACTTGAAGTTTTGAATTTAAAGAAAAACCATATAATTTATATTGATGGAAGCATATTTTTATTGGAAAAATTAAGATTATTAGATATATCTAATAATGATTTGTGTTATCTCCCCAAAGAAATAAATTACATGAATGATAATCTATTGATAAATCTTGATAACAACAGCCTATATATTAGATCAGACCCGGTGTCTCTAAAAAATGGAGAAATCGGGATTTTAGATATTTCATATAAATTAGTTCGAAATATAATGATTAATCGTGAGTGTTTAGCGGTATCTTTTACAGATGATGCTACCTATTATTATTTAATAATTAATAATGATGAAATACAATGGAATATTTATGAAATTGCTAAAGTGATTAGCACAGAACCAGATCAACATTTATATGATGCAGAGTTTATGTTAAACGCCTTTAATAATAATTTTAAACAATATATCGATGATGAAACCATGGCAAATACAATCATAGAATATATAAAAAATGTATATGAAATAAAAAGACATCCAATTCATATAATTGCAAACATTCCCGATAAAGAAAGATCAATATTAAAAAATTATCTTGAAGCAATATTTATTTCTTTGTTAAAATTGATGGAAGATAACATTGAAATTATAAATTCGGCCTTTTATACAATATTACCTGGTATGAGTGTATGTGTCGATGGTCAAATAAACCATCTCAGGGAAGCTTATTATACATTGACCACAAAACAAAATTTTATCAATATTGAAAATTTCGTAAGAAACTTTATAGCTAAATATAAAATAGATGTTTTAAGAAATATTACAACATCTAATACGATTAATGAAAATATTTATTACTTTATTTATTGGGAAAATAATCTAGCTAACGAATTGGGATTTATAAAAACAAATAGTTTATATTCAGCCAATTTAGATAATATTTTTTTAACATGCAAAGAATATATTTTACATCACTTTTTTAAAGAATTTTCGGTTGAAAATGTAGTGTTCAAAATGCATAACATGATAAATAAAAATGGAATGTTAATAAGTTTAGCATCCCATTATATTTATACACATGTTTATAGCAATGATGAGTTACAGGAATATTTAATATTTGAAGATATCGAGATGATGGACTTTGAAGGTATTAAAAGAAAAGGTGTTTATTATATTTTAAAAAGAATGGAATTTATTTAAAATAAACATTTTTATTTATTTTATGTGTAGTACTGAAATTTTTAGTAATAATAAATATTAGTTATCCTAACATACGATATATTTTAAATAAAAGTATTTAATTATTTTTAAGACCTTTAAACATTTTAACTCGGCCTAATTTTCATAAATCAAAATTATGATTTTCAAAACACTTTAGTTAAATTTGGAGGTTTATGTTTATATAATATTTTAACTGTCGCCGATTCGCTTTTATTGTTTGTGTGTTTATTTTATTATTTATTGGTTCTAAAAAATTTCTTGAATAATTTATTTTATAATATTTATAATTTAGGTTTTTAAGATCCTTATATCCTCTCCACCAACTTGTTATTAGTGTTGAACTCTTTTTAATATCTTTTTTATTAGTATGCCTCATAAATTTCGTATTTCTTATAAATATTACATCAAAAATATTTCCTTGGTTACTATGTCAATACCTCCAATAACCCATATTTATTTATTAATCATTATAATATTATAATTTCTTTTTGAATTAACTAGCTCGTACATTTTATCCTGTTTGTTTTTACCACATATCTTTTTATTAGATATGACTCTGAATTGATATCACTAGTTTTCAAACCATTAAATAATATTTATACTCCATTCAATATCTTTTTAGATCCTCTCTTCGGAACGTGTTCGTATAATACACGAATTATAACAATCAAGGGTAATTTAATATTACGCAGCACACCAACTCATACAGAATTGCGTCTTTTACCATAACATCTTAAAACAAAACCAATACCATACCTACTTTTTATCACATTCATATGTTTCTATATAAAAAATATCTATGATTTTGTTTAAGAATTTTTAAATATCGCTCGAGCAATTTATCATATTTTCTAAATCTATTCTGGCTTTGCTGTTATATCCATATTTAAGGTTGTTTTGAAAGTAATTAATATTCATTACGCTTGTTTTTATATGTATTTAGTTGAGTGATGTATTTGTCATAACATATTTTAAATTTACAGGGAAAATAATAGGTTTTAATTCATAACTGTCATTCATAATATTTTTTATTTTATAATTATTTTAAACACGTATATATCAAATATTTCGAGTTTGAATAGATCGTGAATTATATATTAAATTCTTTGATAAATCCCTATAACGATAACGCTATTTCGAATTCTATAAGTAAGTCGAAACCATTTGATATTTTCATATTTTTTTTAATTATCTTATATTAATATCTTCAGATATAACAACAAATTCCGTTTCGTTTAATGTTCGTATTGAGTTGGAATTATAACTGTTAAGTTATCGTATCTGTCGAAAAGCCCAGTATGGATTAAAGATTACAAAAATTTCCATAGGTTGTAACATTTTACTTGTCATTAGAGATATCCTTTGAAAAATTATTCATTTCATCATTTAATTTTGTACGAAGAAAAGATGGTTTATTTAAATTAAGCCTTGATACGTGATCCACATCGTTATTAATCTTTCGTTTTTGTAAGACAATAAAATACACTTTTTTTACTTAAAAAGTTATCCTTATTTTGTTGAGAATAAAATCCAGTTATACCTATCTTATCGTGATTTTTAATATTTATTATAGCAATATCTTGTGGTTTATTAGTTAAATTTTCATTTATAATTATCAGAAATTTCGAGTAATGTTGAACATTGGAATTTTTTAAAAGGTAAAGAGATGTCGCTAATAAATTGTTTTGATCCTAATTTTTTACGGTTTTTAAGTTTATTTTGGACACCCCTATGATAAATGATGTTTTATAATAATCTCCATATTTACTGACGTTTATTGATTATCATTATTTTGTTGTTGAAAAGAATATGAATAACTTGTATTTGTTTTAATAATTATATCACGTTTTCAAATTACAAAGTTTTCATAATTTTGGGGCGAATTATCACTGTTTTGTTATTTATTGTCGATTATGTGAAAATCAATATTTTCGTGAAATGAATCTATTATAATTCGGTCAAAATCAAGTCTTAAAAATATATTGTTGGAATCAAACATAGATTGTGTATAAATATATCTTGAGATGTACTTCTAATTTGAAGATCATCTGGATCTATTAAATCTTCTTCAAGATTCTAAACGGATGTTTTTATATGAATAAAATTTATATAATTATATTTTATAATATAAAAAAATAGAAACAATATACAGAAAATCCAGATAACTTACATAAATTTCCTTTATTATAAATTAAATTGGTTTAATTACAATTAATATTATCAAACATATTTTTTAATTTTAATATTTTGGTAGTACCGTAAAGATTTTTGTAACAATACACCTTTCAATAAAGATAACAATTTTTATATAAATCACTAATTTTGGAAGAATGACGGAATAATACATAATATTCTATGAATTTTGATCTAAAGAAAGTTTAAAATTGGAAAAATCGAACCAATGAAAGAATATGTATGGTTTTAATAAACAAATACGCTATAAGCATAAAATATCTCATCAGTTCAACGATATAAACACGGACTAAAAAATTAAACTAATAATTACAGATATATAACAATAATTATCATAAAAACCCCCCATACCATCGATAAAATGAATCAATAAAATATATCTATTTATTATTATGAAGATCATAATTGATGTTAATTTGTGATTAATGCTTTAAACCAACACTCAATTATATTAAGAGTAAACGGATAAATTATTATAAATGAAAATTACTTTAATACTTTAAAATATTCATAAAATAAACTGGTCTGATTTCTCTATATATTAGAAAGATATTAAGAATTACAAGATCTTATGGATTACACCAAGACAATATATAACACATTTTTCTTTTAATTTGAAAAATAATACATAATCAAATAATATTATAAAAATAAAAACTGTATTGTATAAAAATTCATTAATATATTTCATTTACTAATATTGTAATGGTGAAGCTGTGATGGCCGAGCGGTCTAAGGCGCTGGAATTAGGCTCCAGTCTGTAAAAGGGCGGGGGTTCGAATCCCTCTCGCAGCAAATTTTTAAAATTTGCATATTTTACATATTATTTATCATTTAAAAATACTTTTAACCCAAGAATGTTATATATATTGAATTTTTCTTATTTACATTCTTTATTATATTCTATGTTTAATTGTCTGATACATCAAAAACATACATATGATATTCTTAAAATTTTCAAACTCAAATATAAGTTTTCTCATTACAACATAGAGATAACAAAAAAAGATTATAAAAATTTAACAATATATTTTAACGATAAAATAATAAATTTATATTTTGAACTTCTTCAAGATTACAGCAAAGTATATAATATAAAACTCAAAACAATAAGTTCGTTTTTTTACACCTATCTAAATAAATATGGATATAACTACATTAAAACATGGTTCAAAGAAGATTTAACAGAATATAATTATATTTTCATACCAGTGAATACAGGTTTTCACTGGATATTTGTAAATATAAACAATATTTCATATACAATTGAAATTTACAATTCAATGTACAATATCAATAAAAAATCGAATATAAATGAATTCCAAAATTTCTCAGATAAAAGTACAATCAAAGACAATCATATATATGAAATATATCATTTTATTACCAAATTTACTAATAAAAAATATAAAGTAAAATATATGAATGCATCACAACAAAGAAATGGTGTGGATTGCGGTGTATTTACATTATTATTTGCAAGATGTAGACTTATTACAAATAGAGAATGTATTACAAGACACATAACAATACATAGAAAGATGATAAGACAAGAACTTATGACTGGAAAAATAATTTATGATATTGATGATATTAAAAAATTTTCAGAAGAAGAACGTGATGAGTATTTAGTAGACGATTTCAATAATTTATAAATAAAAAAATAAATATAGAAATATTTTTGATTGTAAAAAATTTGAATATCTATTCTGACCATTATATTTTTTATTTATAGTTTGTTGTATACGATAGCTGATCAAAGGTTTCAGAAGCCTTGGGAATAATCATATGTATTTTGATTGCTTTCTTTATATTTCAAACTCAATAAGCAAATGTATTATATTTAAATTTTTATTATTGGCATTACAAACATTTATTTGCCAATAAATAGAATGATGTGTTATCGTTCTTAGTATCTAATCTTAAAATCCTAAAATCCATTCTTTATTTGATTCTATGAAAATATAAGGATTCTATGCTAATATAATAAACTTGGAATATCTATTCATTATGATTCTAATACTGAAACTTAAAACTATTTTATTTTGTTATAGAAATATTTTTTAAAGTCAATTTTCTATGTACCCATGAAAGAATCTTTCAATTGGCCTCTACCACCAGAATTTAATGAAGATAAAGAAATTCCTGAAATGCCAGATCAAATAGATATTTTTGGTTTAACATTAAAAACATCCGATTTTTTAAATATTGAAGATAAAAATAATATTTTAGATATAAATTTTATAGAAGAAAATGTAAAAAAGTCACTTTCTACATTTAAAGAGATAATGAATAAAATAAAGAATGGTGTTAAGGTAGATAAAGATATAACAAACTTAGAAAAAATTCATAAGAATATTAATTATCATATAAATAATTGTAAGTATTTAGATGCCCAGGAGAAATTGAAAAATCTTAAAAAAGATATTAATTGCAGAAAAAAAGAAATTAATAATGAAATAAAAAATATAATAAAGTAAATTTAAATATATTTTTTATAAAGTATTTAATTATTTAAGTCATTTACTTTCATAAACTTTTTATATAAAATCTTCTTAATTTTTCATAATTTTTTTATGATCTTTTTGAAAATATGAGGAAAAATATATATTTTTTTATTTATAAAATAATGTAAAGTAATATATTACTACATTTAAATATTTTTTTATTCATATTTTATTTTTCTTAAACATAAAATTTTATGAATTTTTCATTTATATTAAATTTCTGAAAAAAGAGATCTATTGAAATAATATTTAAGAAAAAATAAATAAAAACAAGGTTTCTATTGTTTCTAAGAAGAAATATATATATTTTTCATAGAGATCATTTGTGATAGATGTCAAAAAAAACTATAAATAGAGGAGAAATTTTTACCCCATAATGATTCACTGAACTCAGAACAACTCTGAACTAATGAATAATAACTTGTATATTATGAATAATAGGATAACAATATATATATAATGAAAGGATTATAGTTTCAGACACAACGCAACATGAGCAAATCGGCTGTGGCGCTATGATGCTTCCTGCAGATTCTAGAAATCCTTTCACAACAGGTATACATTATATAAATAATATACATATAAATATGATTTGACAAGAAAATTTATTAATGAATATCTACGATAAGGAATATTTAGTTTAGCACAATGCAACATGAGCAAATCGGCTGTGACGCTATGATGATTGCTGCGAAACTAAAGATTTCTTATTTGAGATATTCATTAAACGAAAAAGGAATAATGAATAATGATTAGAAAAAAAAGAACGTAAAAGAAAATAAAGGTTAATTAAATATATGTTGTTTTAATTATAAATGTTATTCCAGTTCATAATATTTTTTTTCCTCATCATTTCATTTATTAAATCAGGATCCTTGCTCTCAACCACAGTCATAACTCTTTAGGAAAAGATATTTTCTGTTTATAAAAATTTTTACAGCTTTTACGGCAGTATTCTTTGCTATAATAATATTTTCTTTTTCAAAATCTTGCATAAGCCGTATTGTAATTATTTCTTTTATTAATCCTGTTATTTCAGCACTAGATAATCCTTCTAAACTTAATTCTTCACGATAAAATTTTTTATAAGATTATTTTGTATACAATTTCTAAACATTTCTATTTATTGGAAGAGATCCATTTATAATTTTATCAAATCGTACAGGTTTTAAAAGTGCATTCTCTAACATATCAATTCTATTCGTTGTTCTAGTGACATAAACATTCCCTCTATCTCTAATTCAATCTAGAATGTTAAAGATTGATTGATTATTCTTGATCCAAATTCACTTCCATTTCTTTGAAACTAAAAAATTTATCTCATCAAAGAATATGACCGATGAATGCATTATTTTGTCTTCAAAAATTCTTCTTGGTTTTCTTTTTGCATCACCATCATATTTATTAATTCAGGATCTTTGATATTAATAAAATTAAAAAATAAACATTTGATATAGCTCTCACTAACATAGGTTTCCACATCGTGATGATCTATATAAAAAATACCACTGACTTTTTATACTCTAAGACGATTATATTTTGCAATACTCCTATCTCATCAAAAATGACTAATTTTTTAAAAATAAGATTTTAATTATTATCAAAACACTTCGATATACCGAAACATAGTATTATATGGAACCGTTAACTCCTTAACGTACCAGAAACTTGTATAAATTAGTTTATCTATATGTATACATTAATTTCATCCTATATTATGTTTCGGAGCATCGAATTTTGTATATGATCTGCATCGCCATTCACCTTCTTAGCTTTATTGAATTAACCACCTTCTTGGCATAATATTGAGCTTCTCATTAATCAATATAGAAAATACAATTTATTCAGTATTAATTACTATTTTAATATATTAATGGAAATGTTATACAAGTATAATCAAACCATACTATATAATCTTTATCTATTCAAAATATTTTTTTCTCTTCTTCTACCTTTGATTTTTTTTATTTTGAAAATATTTTCTTAGAATGGGATTCGAATACATCAATCTTGGGATTTATTCATCGCTCCACAATTACTGTCAAAAGGTTATATGTTCGGATACAATTTATCTTTGTTTTAAACCCATGTCTATATTTTTTGTTTATTAATGGAACTTTTATTTATAGAAATTTCCTGGCCGCTACTCGTGTCTATGTCTAAAGATGAAAATTTCGATCTTATATCACAAAATCTATAGGAAGTATTAGGAAAAGATAAATTAATGGATATCCTGAAAAAAGAGAGATTTAAAACTTATCGGGAAATAGCAATAATAGGAAAATCTTATATAGCATATTTTATTCGACTTTTAAAAATATGAAATATTCTAGCGGCAGGTTGCAAAACAAAAATATTATTATTCGATCTCCATGCATTACTCGATAATCAGAAATCAACATGGAGCAAATAGATTTAGGGTAGAATATTATAAAAAGGCCATAATAGAAATGCTTATTTTTTTAGAAGCAGATATTACTAGGGTAGATTTATGAAGGATACTGAATTCCAATTGTCGCCCAATCACGCTTTGGATATGTACAAATTTCTTATTATTACTAAATCGCATGATACACAGGAAACAGTCAGCCGCGATAAAATAAACAGAATCGCCATTATTAAATAATATTGTATACATATTCTTGCAGGCTTTCGATAAAGAATATTTAGATGTTGGTGTTCAATTTGGGGATGTGGATCAAAAAAAGATATTCATATACACAGTGAAAATTTTGCCGAAGATAGGATATGAAAAAAGAATACATTTAACGAATTTAATGATACCAGGTCTTAATTCAGATAAAATGGATGCATCTGATGAATACAGTAAAATAGATCTATTAGATTCAGATAAACATATTGTTAAGAAGATGCAAAAGCTCTTCTGTGGAGAAGGTGTAATCAATGAAGGATTATTTATGTTATTAAAACAGATTTTATTGCCCATTATTGATATTAAAGAATGGGAAATTGATATCATTACTAATTTAGGTTCTCCTCTAAGGATTACAGGGAAAAGTTCTTATGATGGAATCGAAGAAAAATACAAGAATAAAAATATTCATCCCTGAGATTTTAAAATAACATCGACTAAAATTAATAAAAGAATAATAACACCAATACGGAAAAAAATGCCTAAAAGCCAAGATCTAATAGATAATGCGTATAAAGAGGTGAAGAAGGTGAAAAAATAAAATTTTGAATATTTTTTATTTTACTTTAAATTTATATCCTTTCCAATTATCACCAAAATGTATTGTTTTTTATGACTTGTTCTTATAATACATTATAGCTTCGGTGAAATTTTCCTTGATAACTTCAGAACATCTGATATAATATAATAAAAATGCTTTATTAACAGGATAAAACACCATCCCAATAGCATACAAAGCATAAAATTTCAGGTAAAATAGTCCACAAACAAAACTTAATAAATTTATTGCATTAGTTATATGTGGTGAATTGTTAATACATCACCTTTTCCATATAATAGTTTTGAAAATGAATTTTTAGATGTTTTTATATGTAATTTGCCATATAATGTGATATAAACAAATACCCATTCATTAGAAATCTTATTACATCCTCTAAGATATCCAATAAAAACATATTAAATTATTTACTAAATCCTGTAATTTTCTTCGCTCTCGTCAAGAAATATATTAAATATAGATTTTACCAATATAGAAGAAACATGCGAGTATGTTAATATCTCGAGAAATATAACAAATGAAATAAAAATTTTCATAAAATATATTAAAGAAAATATAGTTCAAGACAATAAAAAATAATGCAATGTCTAGGATATTATTTCCTAATTTCAAATTCCTTTGATTTTTTGCTGAAATAAAATAGTAATATTCAAGTGTTATGTAATAATTATAAATGTTGCTTCATAAATTTTAAGATTATCTATATCGAGGCCTATATTCATTTTCTCAAATAACATTTTAATTATTATTAAAAGATTCTTTTTAATTGCGACTTATCGTGGTATGAGATCGCTGATTTACAAAACACATGCAAACTTGTAATAACTGGGTTTGTTACAGATATACATTAATCCCGTCTTATCTTATGCTCCCGTGTGGTAAATTTTTGTGTATAATATGTTTATTACTCATTTCCCAATTTTGCTAAGATTCTAACTTTCCATTTGATATAATATTGGCAGAGCCACAGTCCATATAAAAGTTGTAGATACATTAATTAAATTTTTTATAATCCAGTAACATCGATTAGCAGAAAGTCATAATCAAGCTGTGTCATTGAACCCTCCCCCAATCGAATATTTTATTTTCTTCTACCACAACCATTTTTTTTGTTTTGAAAATTTTTTCCAAATAAAATATTCGATCCTTGTAGGATTGAAATTTTGTTACTTCTCTAAGGCCATTAACCTAAATGGCTTATTTAACCACAATAAATAGATAAATGTATCGTGAAATATTTTACCTCATCTCGGATAATCAAAAATTCAATAAAAATATATATTAAACAGAATTATATTTATTTACATAAAAAATATTCATATAAAAAATAATTTACATTACAACAATAAAATATTACTTAAAATTATATTTATTCAATCAACAATATCATAGCGTATTACGTATTCCATGCCTACTCAATCTTCATTTTCAAGTTATTAACAATATAAAATCTTACTGACGTTAAAATATCTTTAAGACCATCGCACCCTTCCATATAATCTTCCATATTCAAAAGAATACCCATAATTTCATATACATTCATAATATTTTTATACTCTTTCCATATACTTTCTATTATTATAGAAATTTTATTCATTTCTTCTAATAAATTCTTCATCTCATACATTTTACACATATAACCTTTTAATCTATTTATTCCGTTTATATAATTTTTAATATAACGATTTAAATATAAAATATCTTTAGTTCCATAAAAATTAAAATTTTTAGAAACTATCATATAAATAAAAGACAGCGTAAAATCTAAATCCATTAAAGATATAAATATATTTTCATTTATCTTATCTTTTTTTAAAAAATCAAAATAATTAGCTTCTATCATATTAAGCGTTTCCTGAATATCCAATAATTCACATTTTAAATCATACAGCTGTTGCCTATTCAATAATGTATTCAATTTATTTTTTTTTGTAACAAATGGCTTTATCCATGATTTAACGTTATCCAACGTATTAAATAATATTTTAATAATAGATAAATCAAATAATGGTTCTGAACTATTAGTATTATTGAAACTAAATTTTTTATAATCTTTCAATTCTGATAATATTGTCGTATATTTAACTTTA